>JAPJBO010001152.1:0-63859 GCA_030068145.1 Diplonema papillatum | reverse complement strand
CAGAATACGTGGTTACTGGTTACGGTCCTTAGCTGGCCTGCTAAAGCTGTGGGACAGAGCCGACGGCGCAGCCGCTGCTAACAGGGGCGGCCTGTGCGGGACTGACTAAGCGACGGAGGCGGCAGGTGCGCAACCGTGGCGGTTAGTCTAACAGACGGAGCTCAGCTGGCGGCGAGCAAGCTTGCGTTTGCTGGCCGACCGCGCCATTCAGCTCACGTGTCTATTGGATTGTCCCTCGCCGAGTCGGCCCTAGCAAGCCAGGGACCGCAACCTCGTCTGAGCTTCCGTGGAAAGCTTCGAGCACTGCGGAGGGGTAGAGGGGCTCAGAGACAGGAGGCATACACGCGCCGGTCAGCCCGCCTTGAACCTCGCCGTGTACATGTGGGCTAGAGAGACAGGATTGTAGAAACGAACCGCCTCGACACAGCCCGGGTCTCTGAGGACCTTGTCCCCGTAGTAGGTGACCATGCTGTCCGCGGCCCAGTCCCCCATCTTCTTCACCTGGATGGGGTCCATGCCCGCCTTGAGGAGGGTGCAGCAGCCCCCTATCCCGGCGCTGTGGGTGACGAAAGCCGCTCTGCTCCTCCCCGAGCGGCCTTCGTTGAGGCACGACAGGATCCCTGGCTTCTCCGCTGTGCCGAGGGCCTCCCTGAACGAGGGATATGTGACATACGGGCAGAGCAGGGGCTGTTTCCTGCCATACCTTTCAGCAACGTGAAGACCGCGACCGGACAGTACCTAACCTCGCCCGGAACTCCTTCCGGCGCGTTCGGGAGGCGCAGGGGGGGGACCAGGTCGATCTCTTCAAACGTAAGGTGTCTGCAGCACTTGCCTTGTGCCTTGGACACCCCCCACCCCACTCTTACCTTGCGCTCGGTGACGTGAACCTGCTCTGTCCGTATCGCCTGCATGCTGGAGGTCCTCAGTAGCGCGAAGTGCTCCCCCAGCAGCTGCAGGGCGGCCCGATACGCACCTACGGTCCGAACTCGGCGAAAGACTGACCGTAGTACCCCACAAACGCCTCCAGCCTCCGGGCTGGTCGGGGGCTTCTCCAGTGCCCACACGTGAACCCGCGCCACCGCCGCTGGGGACGTGTGCTCCGGAAGGCCCGGTCACCTCGCGCCACTCTTCGGCCGAGAAGGAACCCTCCAAGTGGGCTACACTGTGCATCCTATTTTCTGGGGCAGGGCGGGTGGGAAGAAAATTCGTATCCTGTTTGGTGGGTTTCGTTCTCTGCCGGCGCTTTGCACGAAATTAGCTGGCATTAAATTCCCATTAAATTCCGCTCCTTCGAGGGGGTCGCTCGGAGCCGTTGCTCCCACTCGTCCCGCGCATTTAACGTACATTTAATGCCGCGTTCGCCCAAACAGATTCGGTGGTTACGGTCCTTAGCTGGCCTGCTAAAGCTGTGGGACAGAGCCGACGGCGCAGCCGCTGCTAACAGGGGCGGCCTGTGCGGGACTGACTAAGCGACGGAGGCGGCAGGTGCGCAACCGTGGCGGTTAGTCTAACAGACGGAGCTCAGCTGGCGGCGAGCAAGCTTGCGTTTGCTGGCCGACCGCGCCATTCAGCTCACGTGTCTATTGGATTGTCCCAATGGCTCTTATCCCAATGGACCTTGGCGCAGCGCCCGAACGAAGGAGGGAGTGAAGCACTGAACGGTAGCTAGCCTCGCCAACCGCTTCTCCTTCGCGACCTCAGAGGACGCGGAAGCGCCGCCAGGACTAGTCGGCGGCCGGCCCTAAAGCACTTCCGCTATTGCTGCGTCTACAACACGCTGGTCGACTTCTCTCCACTTCGGCAGGACACCCCGGATGGGAATTCCCGCCCACGCGTGTAGGAGCCTGCTGGGCAGGTCCGCGATGTTATCAGCCCCCGGGACTCGTTCGAACCACGCGTCGCCTCTGGACCTGGCCAACCGCTCCCAGAACAAGTGAACGGCCGCCCGCAGCTCCCTCGCCCTCGTCCTCCCCTGCACGAGGCTGCCTAGGACGACGTCGTTGTCTACCCACACCGAAACGGTAAAATCGTCCTTGTCACGGAACCACAGCGCGAACGCCACCGTCACTGCCACGAACTCCAGGTGGTGAATTTGCAGGCCCGCGCCTTCCTGGGGAACGGGGTGCGAGAAGTACTCTATCGCTACGACATCCCCATCGGTTATCGTGGCCATCATCGCGCCCAAGCCGAAGAGGCACGCGTCCGTAAGGAGCACGTATCGGGTTCCCTCGCCCGGCTGTATCGGGTTCAGCGGCACGGTCCTCCGAAAGCACTGCTCGTCCTCCGCCAGAGTCCTGACCCACCACCCCAGAGCCTCTTCGAGGTCGCCGCCGAGCTTGAATCCCGCGAATGTCGTGGACGCGTTCGACCTCCTGAAGACGGGCTGCAGCGGGACCCGGCCCACCCTGCCGAAGAGCGCCGACGTCGCAAAGCCCAGCTTTCCCGCCAGGGAGGCCGCCTCACCCGGTGACAAGGAATCGCGGGCCAGCACGCCCTTCAACATGTGCACCAGGCCCTCCCTCCTGGGGGCCGAGATCGCCACCCCCACGCCTTCGCTTGCGATGGTGAAGACTAGGCCGAGATGTCGGAAACTGTGCCCCTCGGACGTCTTGTCTTCGTTGAAGGACGTGTGGAGGATGCCCTGCAGAAGCTCCAACACGTCGGTCAGGGCCGTGTCGTCGTTGGCGGGGCATGGGGACGCAAAGTCATCGTAGTATTGGCACAGGGGCAGCTTCAATCCCCTGCGCACGACCCTCGCCAGGACCTTCGCGAATGCGTTGTAGTGAACGACCGCCGCTGCCTCCCCGAACGACAGCCTTTCCATCCTGAAGAATCTGACCCGGCCCGTCGATGGGTCCTCGGCGACAACACACCTGCAGAGCCTGTCATTTCTGGCGCGCAGCTGTCGGTACGCCTCCTTGTGGTCCAACCCCATTGACTTGAACGCGGCGCCCGGGTCTCGTGTCGTCGCCCTGTGAGCGACCCTCCTGGCGACTTCCGCGTAGACGTCCGCCGTGTCCAGCTTCACCGGCGTCGCCATCCGGACGGCCTTGTTTATTAGGGCCATCCGCCCGTCGTCGCAGGCGCGCTCCTTGACTCGGGGAACGGGCTCATCGGACTTCACCTGGCGGACCATGAACCTCCTCAGGTAGACCGCGTTCGCCGGTGGATTCCGGAGCTCGACCACGAAACCCGCCTCCAGCTCCTTTCGGACCGAGCTCCAGATAGCCTCCTTGTTCGCCGGGGATTCAGCACGTATGGCCTGCGTAGACCTTGCCAGGACGTCGGGTTGGCGGCGCAGCAGCTCTTCTTCGGTGATCTCGGGTTCACCTGGCGGGCCAGGCGAGTAAATCTCCTCGTACCCCACTACCCCCGACATCGGGCATCCCGTCCTGAGGTGGTGCAGCAGAGCGTCGGCGCCCCGGATACCCAGATCCCGAAGCATCTCGTCCAGGAGGTCCACGTGGCACGGACCAGCCCCACGCGGCGAAAGTTGTGAGGACCTCTTTCTCCAGCGGGTCAAGAATTCCCCGCGCATGCGCTGGGCTTCCCGAACCGGTGTCGTTGCGCTGTATTCTATCGCCGCGGTCATTTCGTCGTCGATCTGGGTCATACCCTTCGCCACCGGCATGGCATCGAAAGCGCGCTCGGCGAAGTCATACCTTCTCAGCACGTCCTGGAGCTGGAGCCCGTCCCCGGGCCGGCCCGGAGCCGAAGAAATTGACGCTGCAGCAACGCAGCGTCCGGACAGTTGAGAGGGAGAGTGAGTGACAAGTTGGAGAGGGCGCTGATGCGCGGATGAGGTCGAGCCCCTCCCGCGTTGCTGGTGTGATGAACTCAAAAATGATAAACATGGGGGGGGCAGAGCACGGTCGGCGAGTCAGCCGTTGGGCTTGCTCCTCTTTGCGTGCCCTTCGTCCTCATGCTGACGCGTGCGGCCCCCGGACCGCCGGGGCCTTTGCTGAGCTTGAGTCAGCTGATGGTTTCCGGGGGGCCGTGGAGGGGGGGCGGCCCGGGCGGAGACCTCCCCGCGCTCCTTCTGGGTCGGCTCCCTGTGGTGCGCGACCCCAGTAGTCCTGGCCTCGCTGATACCCTTCCAGTATAGCTCGTTCAGGACCCCGGGGTAGACGTCCAACATCTTCGCCTTGGCTGCCTCGAGAAACACAGTATCTTCCGCGGCCTTCGGCTCCTCGGCGATCAGCATGCGGAGCTTGTCGTCGTACTCGGCCGCCATCTCATCGCCCAGCTTAGCCGCTATACCTGCTACCACTGCGGGGTATCCCAGAATCACTGGCCACGGTCGGCTCCCGAAGCACCCGGTGAGACTGGCTACAACCATGTACCTCTGAAGCACAAGCACCCTCTGCACCGCGTCGAGGCTCCCGCACACCCTCCAGTCGGACTTCTTGGGGGTGTAGGGTGCCTTGCTCACATCCACGTAGGGCAGAGCCAGAGCCGGGTTCGCTTCGACTACCGCCTGGTAGGCGTTGAGGGTGGCGCGCACCGGAACAAGGACCGCCGGGAGGCTGGTCAGTCCAAACTCGTGCAGCCGTTCCTGCACCACCAGCTCGTCCCTTGCCTCGCCCGGCCTCCGCGATCGCCTCTTGTCTTCCTCCCTGGCAGCCTCCCTCCTCTCCCGGGCGGCGTAGCACCCGTACCACTTCTTCGCCGCCGTCCGGAAGCGGACCGGGATCGTCGTCGGCATGTTCTCCTTGCCTTCGACCACCGCCAACTCCAACAGGGAGCTGTGGCCACTCGCCAGAAACTTATCGACCACCGCGACGAACGTCTCCGGGGTCTCGTCATGCATCCCGGTGGTCCAGGCCTCGTATACGACCACGTGTAGAATGCGGCGCCTCTTAAACAGCTCCCTATCGCCGGCAGCACCTTCGGTCCGCTTCCCTCTTGATCGCATTGTAATGACTGTCCGCGTCTTCTCGGTGGAACCATTCAAGCGCTTCCAGCTCCTCAAAGATCGGACCCATACCTGGCCCGCGGAGCGCGGCTTCCCTGCCACCCCAGAACGGCGCAAGATTCAGCTCCATGATCGTCGGGAACATCGATCTATCTCCTGCCCTGACTGGGCCTCCCAGTTCCACTTGAACTGAAGCATGCGGCGGTGCACCGACTCCAGCTACTACAGGTGACAATTTGCCGCCGCGGTGACCCGCTTCATCTCCTGCACCGTCGGCGGCACCTCGACCAGGGGCGGACGCCCGGGCTTCTTTTTCTCCGGTTTCACAGCTTTTCCGGCGCTCCTGAGGAAATCGGTGACAGGGAGGCTGGGTCCGGTTGGCGGGGGGTGGGTGGGCGACGACGTAGGTGAGCGCGCTGGGTGGGGGGGTGGGAGGGGAAACCCGGCCGGGTCTTGTTCTGTGGACGAGCCGACTAGGCCTTCCCGCCGCCCGAGGCCTTCTTGGCGCGAAAGGCACCCTTTTCTCCCTTTTCCTGTGTGGTGTACCCCCTTTCCCCCTTCTCCGACTTCTGCTTTTGTGGACGGCTTTTCGTCCGGTGCTTGTCTCGCTGTGCCAGGGCTTGCTTCAGGTACTCCGGTTTTCTCGGACCCCCGAAGTAGTCGTCGGAAACTGCTTGGGCCGCCTCCCACGACATTTCGTACCCCGTCTGGAGTACGATGAGGCGGACGACCACCTTCCTGGCGAGACGGACGGCGAAGCCGTCCTCCACTTCGCCCGTGCCCATGCCATGCATGAGATCTTCGAGCTGCTCGAAGAGAAACGCCGTTTCGTGCGGCGCCTTTGTGAGGGGGATCGCGACGTGCCTCTCGAGCTCCACGCGCAACACCGCTCTTTCTGTGCGGTCCACATTGCCGGATCGAGTAGCACCGCTTCGCGCGGCGCGGTAGTAGAGGCCGCGCTCCCTGCATCGCTCCCTTCTCCGCGGCACGAGGAAGGAGCGTTCCCGTTTTCCGAGATCGCCGGGTTGGAGCGGGGGCCTCCGTTCTTCAACTTGGCCATCTCCGATCTGAGCTCGGAAAGCTCGGCTCTTTGCTGGGCCCTTTCTGCCTTCTGCTCCTCCCGCATGCTCTCTAGCACAGCGAGCAGGTCGTTGGTTGGACGGGGGGGCTGAGCCGGGACTGGTGTAACCGCGGGCGAGACGGAGGTGGAGGTGGTTGTTGGGCTCCGGGCAGAACGGGGCATGTTAGGAGGTGGGAGCTCTGTTCCACGACCCCCCGACGGCTGCCGACGATTGTCGTCAACCCCTCCGCCTGCCACCGGCGTGTCCTCTTCGTCACTGTCCGACTCAGAGTCAAGGTCGGTCTCCTCCTCGGGTACCAGCCCGAGCCGTACCATCTCTCCCTCCACGGGGACCGGGGCCTTCTGCTGCAACTGCCAGAAAGCCAGCAGCAGCTGGGCTCCCTCGAGCGCCTCCACGGCGTTATCCGGTGCTGCCAACACCCGAGCGACGACGGTGCGAAGCTGTTGCACCGCGGTGGCCTCGTCCGAGGAGAAACGCTCGCCGACGAAGCCGGCGGCTGCCTCGGTCAGCAGTTTTACCCCCTTCAGGGGGCGCTGTCCCGTCACCCGCTCGAAGGCTTCTTGCAGCGGGGGTGGGTAGGTGAACTTCACCTTCCTGCTGTGAGGTTTCCAACTTGACATATTTTTCGTTCTAGTATTTTTCGTTGAACGCTTTGCCCTGGACGTTTGTTTCTTGGTACAGGGCGCAAGGAAACGCCGTGGAAGGCCTGTGACGCGTTCTTATTTCCTCCAACATTGCATGTTTGGTAAAAAAAAAAAAAGAAGGCGGGGTAACTGATAGCAGGCCGCGCAGAACCACTAAGTCTATCAGCAATCGCGCACAGCGACCGGGGCAGGCCCGAAGACCACTAAGTCATACCCAGAAGCTTGAAAAAAGAAGGCGGAGTAACTGATAGCAGGCCGCGCAGAACCACTAAGTCTATCAGAAACCACGCGCAGCGACCGGGGCAGGCCCGAAGACCACTAAGTCATACCCGGAAGCTCGAAAAAAGAAGGCGGGGTAACCGATAGCAGGCCGCGAAGAACCACTAAGTCTATCAGAAACCACGCGCAGCAACCGGGGCAGGCCCGAAGACCACTAAGTCATACCCAGAAGCTTGAAAAAAGAAGGCGGAGTAACTGATAGCAGGCCGCGCAGAACCACTAAGTCTATCAGCAATCGCGCACAGCAACCGGGGCAGGCCCGAAGACCACTAAGTCATACCCGGAAGCTTGAAAAAAAAAGAAGGCGGGGTAACCGATAGCAGGCCGCGAAGAACCACTAAGTCTATCAGAAACCACGCGCAGCAACCGGGGCAGGCCCTAAGACCACTAAGTCAACCCGGCAGCCTGAACACAAAGGAAAAGAGAGAAGGGCGGGGGTCGTTAGCTTGAAGAGAATTGGAAAAGGACGAAAGAGAAAGGGCCGTCAGCGTGGGAAAGCATATTCGACCCTAGGTAGTGTCGCCAGTCCCGGAAAGCGACAGAGCCCGAAACCCCACAGACAAGAAAATTCGTATCCTGTTTGGTGGGTTTCGTTCTCTGCCGGCGCTTTGCACGAAATTAGCTGGCATTAAATTCCCATTTGTGTCGATTGCGAAGCCAACGAAGGCTTTGGTCGGATTTAGCTGACATAAAACTCCAGCCAAATTTTGGTACCTCTAAGGAAATTTCCAAAATTGTTTTTAGGCCCCTTTTCCCCTTTGTCCTGAGCTGGAAAGACAGAAGCATGTGCCCATGCCTGAGTGAGTAGCCGGCGGAGAATTCTTGCGATCCATCGTGGGAATTCCACAAAGGCAAACGAACGCTCTCCAGGAATACATCGGTCGGCCGGGTAGGAATTTCTTTTCCCTCCCTCCCACCCCTTTGCACATCTTGCCGTGCGGCATTCGTCCCACTCGTGCGAGGGATCATTGAGTTCGTGTCCGCTGCATTAGTGGCGAGATCCGGGTGCGCTGGGTTCCCACCCTCCGTCCCCCGTGACCTCCTGGGCTAGCCGGTTCTCTCATCATCCGTGGCTATCTCGGGGGGAGTTACCCCAACGGAAGTGATTTCTCCCCTTTTCCCCTTTGTCCTGAGCTGGAAAGACAGAAGCATGTGTCCATGCCTGAGTGAGTAGCCGGCGGAGAATTCCCTCCACTCTTCCTCATTAAACGAGGTCCGCAGAAACGCGACCCACCCAATCATCTTTTCTGGGGCAGGGTGGGCGGGAAGAAAAGAGAAAGAGAGACATAAATAGAGACAGCGAGGGTTTGGAGGAGGACGCTGGCGTGCGTCGGGGCCAGTGAGAAGCACCGGCCACCTTGCTGGATAAATCCTGCCGTGGAAAAGGAGCCCTTTCATTCGCTGGGGTCAGCACGAGGCCCTCTTCCGTGTGCCTAGGAAACAGGAGGCATTATTCAAAGACACTGCGCCCCCCTCCCCCCCCTTCAATCTCTCAGTCTCTGGTGTCCAGGTCGGCGACCATGTTCTCGCCCGGAACCACATGGGTGAGCACGTCCGCATCGCGCAGGCGCTCCTGCATCTCAACGATGAGGCGGTTTTCCGCTGGGTGCGGGGACGCAAGCTTTCGGTGGCGGCTCTCGGCCGTGCTGTTGTCGTGGAAGACATCCAGCGTCACCCACCCAGTCGTGACGTGTCGGGCCAGCAGGACGCCAAGAATCGCCGTCACCAGCTCGCGCCGCCGAATCGGCGTCGGCGGAGCCAGCCTCGCCAGCCGATCCTTCCATCTCCAGCTCTAGCGAGCGAGGACGGTCCGTCGCGTCGGGTCCAGGACGACCACCCCACCACCCTGGTCGGATGCGTCCGTCCAGACGTGCACCTGCCGCGCTGGGCGCCTGACTCTGCGGGGGGAAGCGTCCCCCAGCCAGCGATCACCCGCTTCCAGCTCCGCGAGCAGCTCCTGCGGGAGCTCCACGAGCGTGTCCCAGTCGCGGTAGGTGAGGCACCTGCCACTCACCAGTCGGCTCGCACGCAGCAGCCCGGGATACGCCGCCATCGCAGTGATGAGGGGCACAGTGCCGCCTGCATGGGTCTTCGGTGTTACCCGGCGCCGGGATGCACATCAAGGTGTCCTCAGCCCGGCCAATCGCCGACCCAACCAACGTGGGTTCAAGCAGCGGCACCGCAAAAAGAGACGTGATCCTGCAGAGGTCGGCTCAGTACGAGAGCAGGAAAGGTACACCTGGGCGGAATTCTTGCGCTGCTACGGAAAGAGACGGGAGACCGAACAATGGCGCGAGGCCGGGAAACAACTGCCCCAGGCAGGGGTACAGCGAAGGGCTTGTTGCAGTCAGGATCCGAGCAGTAGAGAGGGTGCTCGAGGAAGAACGACACCCAAGCTGTGACCTGTGACAAAGAGCGACTCAAGGAGGCTGCCCGTGTAACAACAAGATTCGCGGATGCCGCGGACTTGGGAATCGGGGCAGCGAAGCCTTCCTCCTGGTAAGCCACATGTGGAAGCTACGTGGAGGCGTTGAATGTGCAAGGCAAGAAGAGAGAGAGGCAGCAACCACATATGGAAGCTACGAGAAGGCGTTGAATGGCCCAAGGCATTCGTGTTCCCCGACCTGGCAAGACAGGCTTGCAACATTCTCTTTCAAGGGGGGGTCGGGGGTTCCTTCATAGGATCAGACATGCCACGCTGAGTTGGAAGACTTTGATGGAAAGAGAGCAAGCGGCGATGTGCGTAGGTCTTCACCTCAACCCAGGACGACGCAGCTGTTCACGCCGCATCACCTCTGGGCAGCCGGTCCTGCGAACAGTTCCGGGCACAGCTGTGCTGAAGAAGACCGAGCGAACGACGGCCCCGACACTGCGGCCGCGCCCACCTCGACTAGATCCTCCAGGGCTACTACTACGGCAAGAGGACAAATTGGTACTGAGCAAACTCGCTTTTGAAGCCCCTGGGTCGGGTCGTCATGGGTACTTCGTTCTGAGATGCGGGGGTGGCAAATCTACAGTCTCGAGCGCAAAGGGCTCGAGCTCGATTGCCGCCGTCACCCCAGGTTGCAACACCGTCGAAAAGTGATGCTGAGCAACAATCTGTAAAAGTGCTTTCCGTCTTCGGTATTCTAAAAGGAGGCGTGGGGAGGGATCCCGGCGGGTTGGCAGGACCTTGGGATACAAGGTTGGGTCTCCGGCTGGATACCGACGGGGTATTACGTTCGGAGATTCTTCCGATCTGATTCGGAGGGAGTGCGGGGAGGATGGGGTGTGGATGTTCGAAGATGGGAACGAATCAATCCTGCAGAGACCATGATGCGTAGTGTAGAGGAACCGATTGCAAGAGCTACAAGAGTTCCATTAGTACTGCAGCACTGATTATGAGTCGTACAACAAATTCATGTCAGAAGAGAGTGCATACAAGAGGTGCGAGCCGTGTTGACACAGTTACGGTCGATGGAGATAGCTCTCCGGATGTCGTTAAGGTTTCCATTCTGGCATGCTTCCAAGATCAACTTCTTTGCGTCCATATTCTTCAAATAGTTCAAAAGGTCGGTAGGAGATTAGAATTTGAGGTGAGAACGTTCCTGCGAAAAGGTTGACAATCACGGCGAAAAACGTACGAAGCTGTTGGTGCACACCTACCATTTGCTCACGATTTCAGTTTATTAGGTCTGGTTCGTCAATGAAGCCCCGTTTTGAGCAGGCACATCATCGAAAACGCAGTTTCAGGGCTCCCTTGCGGGTTCTGCGTGCAGTGCCAGCCACCATGTAGGTGCTGACACTGCAAGTCCTGCCCTGCTGCCCAAGTGTAGCGCTGCCGTTACTGCACCTAGGCCCCACTCTCTCCTCAGGGGCCATCTTAGGGCGTAGGTCAGTGCTTGAAGCTCGTCGCTTCCATTGTCAGGCTACGCTCCACAACACTAAACCCAGATTTACCTGTGTTTCGTGTGGGCTACAGCACATTACAACTACAAAGCAGGTGCTTATACAAAAAAAGAGGTAGTCCCCTGCGTGAGCCGCGACAGCAAACATGCAGGTTCTCGAGGCGCAAATGTGTTTTCCGACGGGCGGAACGGAAGGTCTACATGTAGCGGAACAAATGCTCGAGACGTGAAACGCGAATCTATGCGCTTACGCCGAGTGACCCATGCCGATAGCGACAGCGGGCGACTCTGAGCAGTACAAGAAAAAGGGGGAAGCAAAGCCAGCACAGCACAGAGCAGTGTCGATGCGACGCCCTTCTCGGCTGGCCAACAAGGAGCAAGGGGTTGGCACGAGCCAGGTAACTAAGCCGGTCCATTCTTTACTGATAGACTGTCAGAGACATCCGAATCCAGCACCAGACGAATCTAAATGCAGCTGCAGGGGATAGGGATGGACCTGATTGCACTGTTTGCCTCCGCACGTCCAGAGTCTGACGAGCCCGAAAACCCACCGGAATGATTCCGCGCACTTCCTTTTCTCCCTCATGAGTTGTCCCCCGCGGTCTATTAGTAATTGTTGTCGAAATGGCACCTCGAACCAGCTCATTGACGCTGCTCTCTGGACGTCTCTGAGGAGTACGGCAGCTTGCGGGCTGCTGCCAGCCACGTGGCTCCGCCTCCGGGTTCAAGGCGGAGAGGATGAGGGAAGTCTGCTCCGTCTCCACCGCCTGCCACTCGTTCTTCTTCGCTTCGAACTCCAGCTCGGGTGCCGACGCTTCCGACAAAAGAGAGCAGACGTTGCTGCTGATGGGCATGGGAGAGCCCGTGTCCGCTAAGGCATGACTCGAGGAGTCTCGTGCTGCGCGTTTCTTATTGATCATAACAAATGCACAATTGATGTCTCCCTCACTCCATCAACAGACAACAGCTGGCACGGTTTACCTCTAATCAGCTCATGGACGCTGCCCTCTGGACGTCTCTGAGGAGTACGGCAGCTTGCGGGCTGGATGCTGCGTCTGCCAGCAACGTGGCTTCGCCTCCGGGTGTGTTCAAGGCGGAGAGGATGAGGGCGGCCTGCTCAGTCTCCGCCGCCTGCCACGCATTCTTCTTCGCTTCGAACTCCAGCTCGCGGGCCGACTTCCGAAGTTCAGCCGACCGGCGCTCGAAGGATAGCAAGGCACGGGATCGCTGTGCTTCTGCTATCCGATCCCGGCTCTTTTGCAGCTTCGACGCCGCTTTTTCGCGGCTCAGCTCCGCCTCCAACCGCAGCTCTTCCTCGATGATTCTTCGGTTCCTCCGCATTTCCCTCTGGCACTCCCTTGCGGCTTGGTACTCTTCTTCTACGAGGGCCCGTTTGTACCCGTCACGGTTCCTCTGCCCCGCCAAGGCCCGCCTGCGGTCGCTCTCCGCCGCGGCCGCCTCCGCCTTCCGGGTCAGCTTCGCCTCCGCCCATGCCTGGTCTCGGCGCCTCTTCTGCTCCAACGCGGCCAGCCGGGCGTCGTGCGCCTTCTGATGGGCGGACAGCAGCGCCGTTTCTGCCTTCGCCTCGACCTCACGGTCCGTGCACCACTCGGCGTGGCTGGCCTGCCACTGTTTCTGACTGGCGATCACAGATCGGGACCATGTGCTCAGCTCGCTTTGGACGTGGTTCCTGTGTTAGTTGTGCAAGTTCGCTTGAGACTCCGGGGTTTCAGCAGCATAGACGGGTTAGAATGTCTGCATTTTTAAGGTCTTCGGTTGGCTTTGAGTAGGTGTACCTTTCTTTCATCTTGTTTTCAGTTCGCGGACGAGGTGCTGCACGGCAGCACTCTGTGCACTTTGGAACTCCCGGAACTGGAACTGTGCCACACATATACGGCTACTTCTGAAACTATGTGACAGCCCTTGAGACTATGTCAGACACAAAAGACAGCTTTTGATACGTCGGAGATACTCTGAAACAACAAGTACGTAAGACAATTGCATCCGAAACTATGTTGAACATATAAGGGGCCCAAGATGTAAGGGGATGCATCGCACCGTTCCACCATTCTAAACCCTTTTCGGTCCCATAAAGACAAGCTTCGAAAGCATGTCCCATGGAAGACAGCTTGTGTTTAAAAAATGATAAATATTGCGTGCAGACCTGTACGCTCTTCTGTCTGCCTCCAGGCGGGACATGGCCGAGAGGCGGCTGTCGATCTGCGCCAGCTTCGCGGCTGTCGCCGCGGCGTCGGCGGCTTCGTGCTCGCGGCGCTTCCGATCGCGCAGCTCGAGCTGCCGGCGCGCGTGGGCCTGCCTCGCGGCCCTCTGCTTGACGAGTTCACTCCTCTGGGATCGCACGCTGTCGATGAAGCACCGGACGCGGTCCTTCGCCCCGCGCGACACGCGGACGAGGCGCTGCACGGCAGCTAGCCGCACTCTGTGCACCATGCCCCGCAGGGCCTCCACCGCCCGCCCGGTCGCGAACGCCAGCGACAGGGCCCCCACCTGCGCTTCGGACGCAGGCAACTCGGCGGCCGCCATGATGTCCGCACACTCTGCCCTCAGGTCCCTCCCGGGCGGCAATCGTCCACGGTGATCACGGGCTCTCCCCCCCGCAAGCACGGCGCCGAACTCATCAGCAAACTCCCGGAACGGGAACGCCGCAGGCCCCGCCTGGAGGAGGCGGATGACAGGCAGGACGCCGGTCGCCCGCACCTGCCGCAGGACGTCGCCGCCGGCGAACGAGCCGGCCCGCTTGAAGGCGTTGGGCTTGACGCACCGGATCCAGTGGGTGCGCAGGGGAGCGAGCGACGCGAGCAGCGCAGAGAGCTGGGCGCGGAAGATCTTCGAGAGGGCCGGGGTGTCGGACGGCGCGGCGGCGCGGGCGAAGCGCAGGAAGTCGCGGATGGGCCGGTGGGCAGACGATGACTCGAGGCGGGTGAACAGCTCGGGGCGCACTTGGCGCTGGTTCTTCCGGATGGCGCCAGCTACACTGTAGCTGACTTCGCCTGTGTTTGTGTTTATAAATGTGTGTGAGTGTGTACAGGTGTGTCTTCGTCTGTTTTTAGCGTTTATTGTGGTCTTTAGAGTGAGGTTCGCTTAAAACTACAGGAATGCTAGCGTCCGCATTCTGCAATGCAATAGGAACGCATCTTTCGACTTTTTAGAGGGAGGATTCTTGCGTTGCATTCTCTTGTTTTTTCTAGCGTTTATTGTGGTTTAGAGGTTCGGTGGTTTAGGGTCTCCGGTTGACCAGTGAGGCTGTTTTCATCAAATCTAGTGATATCTTCATTCTCAGTATTCACACTTGCGCGTTTTCTTCTCACTTTGTGCCAGCTACATTGTGGCTGACTTCGCCTCCCGTCCCTCGCGTTCATTCCTCGAAACCCCCTCGACTGTTTTCGTCTTAAAAGCCAACAAAACTGTCGTTTTTGGAGGCAAGCGGAACCGAGACTGTGTCTTCAGACTTCCAATATTATCCTGTAGCCGAGACTGTGTCTTCAGACTTCCAATATTATCCTGTAGCCGAGACTGTGTCTTCAGACTTCCAATATTATCCTGTAGCCGAGACTGTGTCTTCAGACTTCCAATATTATCCTGTAGGAGAACCTTCCTGGGATTATCATGCAGAATCTTCTTACCAAAACGTCCTACGAAAGGCGAGGGCAGCATACTTGCGTAGTGCGAGATGTTGAACAAACTATTTTGGCTTTTTCTTTTGTATAAGCACCTGTTTTGCAGGAAATGCTTGAGGAGACTGCCAGTTGCGATAGATCAAAGGAGGTAAATGTGCTGTAGCCCACACGAAACATAGGTAAGTCCGGGTTTAGTGGCGGGCGTAAGCGTTCAACAAAAAAGACCCACTTTGTAGTTGTATTGTTTTCTCCCCCTCTAGCCTCCTTCGAAATGAGCACAAGGCAGTCCCTCGAGCATTTTTTGTATAAGCACCTGCTCAGGGGCTTATATGGCCCTGAGAGATTTGGCGGGAAAGTTGGGAGTGCAGTGGGCAGTTGGAATGTTGCCTCTTGGCAGAAGCTTCCGACGCTTTTCGTCCCACGCAGGACACTGTGTCATGCTCGCCCAGCCAGGTGCCAACTTGGCAGTCACAACGCGCTGCGGCAAGAAGATCGGGTAAAGGCGTTGGGGCAACAGAGTTTGTTTGTGTTCCAACTGAACGTTAGCCCCGATCTAGTTTCCTGGCGCCGGCACCTGCTCCGGTCAATACAAGACAAAAAGGTGTCGAGGTCTACGTAATCTAGATCTAGACTTCTCTGCGATTTGCAAAAGCCCCGCACATAGCTCCTGCATGCGTCGATTGGTATGCGAATCCTCAGAGAGCGAGTTGCTGTCTCATGAAGTCGGCTACAGGACTAGAGTGGCAGTCGTGGGTGCGATAACCCGAATATTGGCTGAGGTTGCGCTTTCGACTTGAGCTGCTCACACTTCTCCTTCCTGGCGCACTCGAGCATGACCAGCGGTGGCGGGCGTAAGCGTTCAAGAAAGTTGAAGTATGGCTAAAGATAAAGTGGTGTCACCTGAGGGGGAGAAAAAAAGACCCTGTATTGTTTCTCATCCTCTAGCCTCCTTCTGGATATTATCATGTAGGAGAGCCTTCCTTACCACAGATAAATCCTATACATAAAAAGCGAGGCCGGCATACCTGCGTAGTGCGAGATGTTGAACATGGCCGCTGCGGCGGCGGGCGATTTCGGCTTGCCGAAGTACGGGTTGAGGCGCTGGCCCATGGGCCCGGTGAACGCGGCGAAGAGCTTGTCCAGGAAGCCCGCGTCCGAGGTCTCGAGGGGCCCCCTGGCTGCCTCGTCCTCCAGGATGCCCAGGACCCCCTTCGGCCCGTCCAGCAGCCGCACGCAGCCCGCGTTGCCCTCGTGCCTGGGCGGTTCGAACGCCACGTTCTCGCGCCGGCACTGGTCGGCGAGGGCCCCGAAGCGCTGCTGGTAGTGGAAGGCCTGCAGCCGCTCGTTGGCGTAGTTGACCAGCAGCTGCTCGAGGTGGTTCCGCGGGGCGAAGTCTTCGAACCCGAACAGGTCGACCAGGTCCACAGCCGGCCCCTCCGGCGCCCGCCCGCCGCCGTCGGCAAAGGCGGCGAGTTCCTCCGGGCGGTCTGCCAGCCGCTGCTCCTGTTTTCGTGTAGGATAAGTGCATTGCTGGGTTCAATGTCGGGTAACAAAAAATCAGTTGCATTGTGTAATAACGACAACTCAGTTGAATAGTGCGATGTTGGGTCTCTAACAATCAGGTGAATTAGTTCAACGTTGGTTAACTATAAACCAGTTGCATAGCGCAAACTGGCGAACGACTACTCAGCTGAATAGTGCGCAAAATGAGTTGAAGCATGCATTGTTCGGTAACTAAGAATCAGATGAACGATGCACTTGCGTAACTATAATTCAGATAAAGTATGCAATGTTGGGCAACTAATGGTGTCATTGTATCAGAGCTTACGGCCGCACGACACGATCTCACGGCGAAAGTGAGGGCCCCGAAGACGCTGCTGGTAGTGGAAGGCCTGCAGCCGCTCGTTGGCGTAGTTGACCAGCAGCTGCTCGAGGTGGTTCCGCGGGGCGAAGTCTTCGAACCCGAACAGGTCGACCAGGTCCACAGCCGGCCCCTCCGGCGCCCGCCAGCCGCCGTCGGCAAAGGCGGCGAGTTCATCCGGGCGGTCTGCCAGCCGCTGCTCCTGTTTTCGTGTAGGATAAGTGCATTGCTGGGTTGCTAAAAACCAGTTGAATCAATGTTGGGTATCTTTGAACTTTAAATCAGTTGACTCAATGTTGGGTAATTCTAAATCAGTTGCGTAGTGCAGTATTCGTAATGACAACTCAGTTGAATAGTGCGATGTTGGGTTGCTAGATATGGTGTTTTATTAGTTCAACGTTGGTTAACTAATTCACACATTAAAACAGTTGACTCCATGTTGGGTAATTCTAAATCAGTTGCGTAGTGCAGTATTCGTAATGACAACTCAGTTGAATAGTGCGATGTTGGGTTGCTAAATATGGTGTTTTATTAGTTCAACGTTGGTTAACTAATTCACACATTAAAACAGTTGACTCCATGTTGGGTAATTCTAAATCAGTTGCGTAGTGCAGTATTCGTAATGACAACTCAGTTGAATAGTGCGATGTTGGGTTGCTAAATATGGTGTTTTATTAGTTCAACGTTGGTTAACTAATTCACACATTAAAACAGTTGACTCCATGTTGGGTAATTCTAAATCAGTTGCGTAGTGCAGTATTCGTAATGACAACTCAGTTGAATAGTGCGATGTTGGGTTGCTAAATATGGTGTTTTATTAGTTCAACGTTGGTTAACTAATTCACACATTAAAACAGTTGACTCCATGTTGGGTAATTCTAAATCAGTTGCGTAGTGCAGTATTCGTAATGACAACTCAGTTGAATAGTGCGATGTTGGGTTGCTAAATATGGTGTTTTATTAGTTCAACGTTGGTTAACTAATTCACACATTAAAACAGTTGACTCCATGTTGGGTAATTCTAAATCAGTTGCGTAGTGCAGTATTCGTAATGACAACTCAGTTGAATAGTGCGATGTTGGGTTGCTAAATATGGTGTTTTATTAGTTCAACGTTGGTTAACTAATTCACACATTAAAACAGTTGACTCAATGTCGCGTAATTCTAAATCAGTTGCGTAGTGCAGTATTCGTAATGACAACTCAGTTGAATAGTGCGATGTTGGGTTGCTAAATATGGTGTTTTATTAGTTCAACGTTGGTTAACTAATTCACACATTAAAACAGTTGACTCAATGTTGGGTAATCTCTAAATCAGTTGCATAGCGCAACACTGGGGAACGACAACTCAGTTGAATAGTGCAAAAAATGAGTTGAATGAACAATGCACTTGCGTAACTAGAATTCAGATAAAGTATGCAATGTTGGGTAACTAGTGGTGTCATCGTATCAGAGCTTACGGCCGCCCGACCGGATCTCACGGCGAAAGTGAGGGCCCCGAAGACGCTGCTGGTAGTGGAAGGCCTGCAGCCGCTCGTTGGCGTAGCTGCTCGAGGTGGTTCCGCGGGGCGAAGTCTAAGGCAGGGTTTACCATACTCTGGTGTTTTTTGGCGGACCAAAAAAAAAAGAAATCGACACTTTGTCACAAGTCTGTCATGCCACACTGTGTGACGTTCGTGTGCATGAAGAGACCTTGCGCGTCATTACGTTGTTGTATGGCTGTTCTTGTGCTCAACTCTCACACTGTACGTATTGTTGAGTTAACACGCGGCTTCGTCGAAAAGGTTCGGGCAAAGGACCTTAACACAAGAAAGCGCCATACCAGCTTTTCGTCAGCCGACCCGGCGTTCACCAGCGCGAGGATTCACTCGAACAGCACTTGGTACAGCCCCACCGCCAGGCCGTCGCGCACGGCCGCCGCCTTCGCCGCCGAGTGCCGGCTCGTGATGACCTCCGCCGGGCTGCCAGCGCCGATCGTCGCTCTGCTCGTCGTGAGCAGCACCGCCAGCACGCCGGGCGCTGTCCCGAGCGCCCGTGCCGCCGCCTCCACCGGGGCCGTGTCGTCGACGGCGCACGCCGCGGCGCCCCGTCAACAAATAACGTGGGCACAAAACACAAAAGACGTTCTACCCCTCTAACTACAAATCAGTTGTGCAAAGAAGGCTGGGTAACCACATTTTCCAGAGTGAAAGGAGGCACTCACCCACGCTGCTCTTTTACAGCTAATACGTACGCATTTTGTAGCGTTTATTTGATAAGCAAACGTATCTCTGTGCCAACAATGCATAATTCTCGAATTATGCACTGTTAACCCAAGAAGGTTGAAGTAAGGTTGAAGAAAGTGCAGGAGAAAGAAGAAGGGTGACGGTCAACCACAGCGTAACATTGTTAATAATAATCTTAACACAAGAAAGCGCCATACCAGTTTTTCGTCAGCCGACCCGGCGTTCACCAGCGCGATGACCCACTCTAACAGCGCTTGGTACAGCCCCACCGCCAGGCCGTCTCGCACGGCCGCCGCCTTCGCCGCCGAGTGCCGGCTCGTGATGACCTCCGCGGGCGCCGCCGGGTTGCCGGCGCGGATCGTCGCCGTGCTCGTCGTGAGCAGCGCCGCCAGCACGCCGGGAGCCGTCCCGAGCGCCCGCGCCGCCGCCTCCACCGGCGCCATGTCGTCGACACTACAACCCCCGCCGCCCGTTTGCAGCACAACCCCGCCCTTCCGCTTCGCGGGGGCCTCCGAAAACGTGACCTTCGAGAGGTGCAGGACGCACGCCACGACGGCCCAGAAGCGGTCCGCCTGCTCCGCCTCCGGGACTCCGAAGGCGGACAATCCGGCTGCCACGTTTCGGTACACTTCGGCGTCGTCGACGCCGCGGCAGAGGTTGCTGGCGCCGGGGTTGAGGCACGGGAAGTCGTGCGGGCGAGCGTTTTCGCCGAGGAGCCTCGCCTTCAGCGCCGGGGGGCCCCTGAAAATCGCGTAGAACGCGTGGAAGCTCCGCTCCGAGGCGCCGTGGGCGAGCACGCGGCTGGCCTCGAGCAGGAAGGCCCGGTGCCGCGTCCCGGAGACGGCGCCCGTCGCCCGCGAGAAGCGCACCGTCACGCGCTTGCCGAACCGGCTCGAGTTGTCGTTGCGCTCGGTCTTCGCGCATCCGAGCGCCTCTACCAGCAGGTTGCCCGCCAAAAACAGCGCCCCGCCGGCGGCAGCTTTCTCACCCACGACTGTGACCTGTTGTGTTTGTGTGCGAAATTTGACGTTTTGACGGTTGTCCTCACTTTTTGGATCACGGAAACTGACGTTTTGAGGGTTGTCCTCACTTTTGGATCGCCAAAACTGACGTTTGAGGGTTGTCCTCACTTTTTGGATCACAAAAACTGACGTTTTGAGGGCTGTCCTCACTTTTTGGATCACGAAAACTGACGTTTTGAGGGTTGCCCTCACTTCTTGGATCGCCAAAACTGACGTTTGAGGGTTGTCCTCACTTTTTGGATCACCAAAAAGGCTGATGCGCCAAAGGCCCCCTGAAAATCGCGTAGAACACGTGGAAGCTCCGCTCCGAGGCGCCGTGGGCGAGCACGCGGCTGGCCTCGAGCAGGAAGGCCCGGTGCCGCGTCCCGGAGACGGCGCCCGTCGCCCGCGAGAAGCGCACCGTCACGCGCTTGCCGAACCGGCTCGAGTTGTCGGTAACAATCTTGCGGGTTGCCCTTCAATGTATTGTGCAGGCTAAAAAGACGTAGGCAGCGTGTTTTGGTGGTTGATCAGAATTCCTTACCTGAATACACACAGGGTAAATACAAGTGGGAAAACGATCAACCGGCACGCACAAACAAAACGAAGCGCCTGTCTTTTTTGAGCACGAAAACTGACGTTCTGACGGTTGTCCTCACTTTTCGGATCGCCAAAACTGACATTTGAGGGTTGTCCTCACTTTTTGGATCATCAAAAAGGCGGCTGCGACGCGGGCTCCCTGAAACTTGCGTGTGCGATGATGTGGGTTTGCGTGGCAGCCTGACACGTGTGTGGTGGCTGCGACCCGAGCTTGGTGCTCCGCATCCATGGTGCCGTGTGCTGTGGGCACCGCACGGGAATTCGTTTGCGACACAACAAAACCTCGGAGGGGAAAGGACTGCGTGTTCACCCCACTCAATGATGTATAAGGTATGCCCGTGGGCCCGAGATCGCTTTCCTCGCGAACGTGAACTCGGTGTCGGTCACGCCGGGTGATCGTTTTCCCACTTGTATTTACCTTGTGTATATTCAGGTAAGGAATTCTGATCAACCACAAAAACACGCTGCCTGCGTCTTTTTAGCATGCACAATACTTGGAAGGGCAACCCGCAAGATTGTTAGCACTAAAGAAAGAATAGGCGTGTGTTTGCTTGTACGCGCCGGGGGAGGATTAGCCTGTTCGTGATTGTGACAGTGAGTGGGTATGATCGTAAGGCGAATCTTCTCCCAAACACGCTGCCCAGCGTTCTCTTTCGTGTTTACGAAGCGTTGTTACTACGTAAACTCCCCCCCCCCACTTTGGATTGGTATGCGTTCAAGAGCGAAACCAGAGACAAAGAACGAGGTGCACACAACACCGCGGTGAAAAAAAGAATAAAGAGGAATAGTCCCTCAAGGTTCCAGACCCTACCTGCGGAGTCTTACACTCCCTGCGACCCTTTTTCCCTTTCCCCTATTTTATTTTACACTTTCTTCGACGAAGACTTGATGCTAGCATCAAACATGCATGCGAGGCTAAACATTAAACTAAGTTTCCCCCCCCCCCGGTTTTCGCTATTCTTCCCCAAGCAAGCACCATACCGGCGAAACGGCTGCATCCGGCGCCTCTCCCGTCCCCCCGCCGGCCAGCCCGCTGAACAGCGCGAGGATCCCGCGCGTGGCCTCCGTCTTCCCAGAACCACTCTCCCCCGTCATGAGGAAGCATGTCCCGGCGCCGCCTGCGAGGATCCTGCGGCGGGCGGCCAGGGCAGCCTGCCCTGGGTGTTCTTCGCCCAACGCGTCCTCCACGGGGGCCCCGGGTTCCAGCGCGGGTATGCCGTACAAGGGGCCCCCCGGCAGGTCCGACGTGTACGGGTTGATGGACACGTGCATGTCGTCGCCGACTTTGAGGACGCACCGGCCCGAGTGGTAAGCATCGCGCAGGTGCTGGAGGACGACTGCTTCGTGGGCGTCGGACAGGCGCGCCAAGTCATGCAGCGGAGGGGCGCCGCGGCTGCTGCTCGCGCCGGCCGCAACGTGCACTTGGTCGACGGAGCGGGTCGCGTGCGCGAAGGAGACCTGCGTCTTCTCGCCGGATCCTGCGACCCCCGTCACGCGGTCCAGCACCCAACCTTCCTCTTCGTCGGTGCGCAGCACTGCCGCCCCGACGCGCAACATCGCTGGCTGGCCTCTATTTAGTCATCAACACGAACTCCCAACCACCCTGGTTCTTCCTCCCTGTACAACACAAATTCTGTTTCCGGCTAGTTATACCCACCTCTTCTTTTTTAGGGTTTTGCACGATGCTTCTTGTATTAGAAAGTCGCCATTTTATTACTTCAAAAAGAAGTCTTGCAACTCGCCCTACAAAGCAGGGCTAACAAGGCGATCAGAACTTCTACCCGGCAAACCAAGTGAGAAAATGGCTGGTGAAAAACTAATGTGAGCCGTCGCCCGTTTGGTAAGTCGCTAGGCGCACGATTGATGGGAAGATGTGCATGTCTTCAGGCTTGCCGACTTCGAGGACGCACCCTAAGTAAGCATCGCGCAGGTGCTGGAGGACGTCTTCCTCGTGGGCGTCGGACTAGGCGCACCAAGTCATGCAGCGGAGGGGCGCCGCGGCTGCTGCTCGCGCCGGCCGCAACATGCACTTGGTCGACGGAGCGGGTCGCGTGCGCGAAGGAGACCTGCGTCTTCTCGCCGGATCCTGCGACCCCCGTCACGCGGTCCAGCACCCAACCTTCCTCTTCGTCGGTGCGCAGCACTGCCGCCCCGACGCGCAACATCGCTGGCTGGCCTCTATTTAGTCATCAACACGAACTCCCAACCACCCTGGTTCTTCCTCCCTGTACAACACAAATTCTGTTTCCGGCTAGTTATACCCACCTCTTCTTTTTTAGAGTTTTGCACGATGCTTCTTGTATTAGAAAGTCGCCATTTTATTACTTCAAAAAAGAAGTCTTGCAACTCGCCCTACAAAGCAGGGCTAACAAGGCGATCAGAACTTCTACCCGGCAAACCAAGTGGGAAAATGGCTGGTGAAAAACTAATGTGAGCCGTCGCCCGTTTGATAAGTCGCTAGGCGCACGATTGATGGGAAGATGTGCATGTCTTCAGGCTTGCCGACTTCGAGGACGCACCCTAAGTAAGCATCGCGCAGGTGCTGGAGGACGACTGCCTCGTGGGCGTCGGACTAGGCGCACCAAGTCCTGCAGCGGAGGGGCGCCGCGGCTGCTGCTCGCGCCGGCCGCAACGTGCACTTGGTCGACGGAGCGGGTCGCGTGCGCGAAGGAGACCTGCGTCTTCTCGCCGGATCCTGCGACCCCCGTCACGCGGTCCAGCACCCAACCTTCCTCTTCGTCGGTGCGCAGCACTGCCGCCCCAACGCGCAACATCGCTGGCTGGCCTCTATGTCATGAAACCACCGGATTACCCTCAACCGCCCTGGTTCTTCCTCCCGCACCAGTACCTGTGATTGTAGCTGGAACTCCGCACCCTGTCTGTTGCTATTTCTTAAGTATGTGTGACAAGGGTTCGGGTCTCGTAGGAAGGCTAGGTCAAGAGCAAGCGCACAGGGGAATTACCGTGGTCTGCTTTACGTATTGCCAGGTTTCTTCTGTTCGGCTGTCGGCTTTATGTGTACCTAAACAGTTAGCTCTGGCCAGCCAAAGGGTGGTGAAAACTAATGTGAACCTTAGCCCATTTGGTTGGTCGTTAGGTGTATGTGTATGTCTTCACCGACAGTGATGACACACTGGCCGGACTTGGACTGGTACGCATTGCGCAGGTGCTGGAGGACGACTGCCCCGTGGGCGTCGGGTAGGCGCGCCAAGTCCGACGCGCAACGTCGCTGGCTGGGTCATGAAACCACCGGATTACCCTCAACCGCCCTGGTTCTTCCTCCGGCACAAGTACCTTTGATTGTAGCTGGAACTCCGTGCCCTGTTAGCCCTTTTGGTTGGTCGTCAGGTGTGTGTGTATGTCTTCACCGACACTGATGACACACTGGCCGGACTTGGACTGGTAAGCATTGCGCAGGTGCTGGAGGACGAACGCCTCGAGGGGGTCAGGTAGGCGCGCCAAGTCCGACGCGCAACATCGCTGGCCTCTATTTGGTCATGAGCATGAACCCACTGAACTCCCAACTCCCTACCACCAGCGAGGAAGGACACGAGACCGTTGACCATTGGCTGCTGGAAGGGTCGTTTCAGCCAGGGATGAGAGTTGGTTGCAAAGCCAAAATCATCCACCGACGAACGCAAGTATTGCCGCCCTCAATCAACCGCAGTCGTTTGGGTTAGAATGCAAAGAATCTGTGGCGATAATCTGCATCGCCGACGGCGCGGTTATCTCTTCGCACGTGATGTGTCATGCTTTCGCCCCTTTAGCCTTTCTTGATTGTCGCGCTCAGGCGCGCGTTTGGTGCTTCGCTTCTTCTTCGATTGCTCGTCGAGGTTCATCGGTTGCGCATCGATCTCTGCTTCTTCTCGGCGCTTGGGCGATGGTCGTGTTGCCTTCGATTGCACATCGATGCGTCCTTTGCACCTTTTCGGTACCGGCTCCGCCGCGGAGTCCGATTGCCGCTTCTGTCGATTCATCGTGGGAATGCTAAGCGCGTAACGAACCACTCTCTAGGAAGGTGTTGGGCACCGGATTCAAAGGAATCGGACAACAAAAGTTCCCACCCACCCACACCGGTTTGCTTGTCTTGTTTTTCGTGTCCGCGTTCAACGCGAGGTCCAGGGGACCTCGCGTTGGTACCGCCCTCCGTCCCCCGTGACCTCCTGGGCTCGCCTGTTTCTCTCACCATTCAGCGGCTATCCCGGGGGGTTACCCATCGTAAGTGCAATTCGTTTAGTTTTCTTCCTTTCGCGTTCATTTCATTGAACGGATCATGATCGTCACCGAGTGAAGCGCACAAAGCATTCTTCGCTGGCGTTGGTGCCGTCTTCCAGACCTTCAGCCCGACCTTCAGCCGACCGCAGTCGAGCTGACGGGGACACAGTTGTTTTTTGCCTTTCCGATTGCTCGGGATCTTTCGATTTCCGTCGCGACCTTGCGTGCGAATCCTTGGTTTTCCATCCGTTTCAAAGTCCTTTCCTCATTTCATTCGGAATTGACTACTTTTGGTAAGATGACCCTGCTGCAGGTTCCCCACAGGGAATCCCCGGGTTTAAGGACGGCCTGTACAGAGCCCGAAGACCAGACAGCACAACAGCTCGGAACCATGAGAAACGGGACTTGCGATTGATGGAACAAAAAAAACACGGGAGTCTGCGCTGGCAACGCCGCCCCTGTGGACCCTGTGAAAAGCGAGAAGGAAGGTCATATGGTCGCCGCTCTTTCGTGGCCGGAGAAAACGGACTCTGCTGTTTTTGGTTGTCTCAGCATCTGGGACCGAAACACAGTGCGGGCATTCCACGGGCGCACTCCAATCACGTTCTTTCTATAGCAAACTTGTTTTGAGCACCTTCGGTGCGTCTAGGGGTCGAGTGAGGACCTAAGGCAAGGCATTCGGTGCCATTCAGCAGGTGAGTTGTTACACACCGCGGCTGGCGACGCACCTTCTTGCTTAGGGAACGTGTCAGTTAGACTTTGGCGGACGTCGTCCGGCATGCGGAGGGTGGGGTCTCGGGCCTTATTTTGTTATGGTTTGCCGTGCCGCCAGATGTCCGCCACCAAGATAGCACAAGGCAGCCCCTCGAGTATTTCCACTCGTTCTTTTGGAACAACCAGGGTTGATTCCAGGATACTGGACTTCCGGTCTTGAGGAGTCCGGCTCTAAACCGGGGGTTTTGGCTGAAGCCGGCTTTTTTGCTCGGTCAGACAAAGTGCTAAAGTCCCCTGCTGCATTGTAAAGATAAAAACCAGGTCCTTCGCCCACACACAGCCCCAATTCTCTTCTTGTTGCCAAACATGAAATGCTGCAAATTGTGGGCGTTTTCCGCTTGCGTCCTGAATTCAGCCAAAAAACGCAAACGCAAAACGATCGGGCGCTGTGTTCAGCGAAAAAGAAAACAACAACGAGGAGGCGATGCTGGGGGGAGGAAATAGCGGAGTCGCAGCTCTTGACAAGACAAATGGAAAGAGGAAGGTGTTTTTAGTCTTCGCTTTTTCTCACGAGAGGGTCGGTCCTGCCTTGGGGGGGGGTTGCGCTCGGTTCTCCCACAATCGCGGTCAGCACACAACTCAAAAGAGGTCTGACCAATTATTCCCTGCGGTACTCGCATCATACTTCCAAAAAGACAGGCGCTTCGCTTTTGTTTGTGCGTGCCGGTTGATCGGTTTTCTCACTTGTATATACCCTGTGTATATTCAGGTAAGGAATGCTGATCAACCACCAAAACACGCTGCCTACGTCTTTTTAGCCTGCACAATACATTGAAGGGCAACCCGCAAGATTGTTAGACTTAGTACTAAAAAACTGTACACCGCGAGAGTAGGAGAAAGTAGAAGAAAGGAAGCTAGGGGTTTCGTTGACCGCACTACCCTGAATCCCAAAATCCTGGGACGTGGTTTCAGGTGGAAAATTGACAAATGATCATGATCAGAAGGTCCTACTTGGACGGTTCAGTTCCTCGCACATTGCACGTGGCTAAGAAATACTCGACGTAGCTGCTCACCACCGTGTGTTGTTTTCTCACTCAGGACTTTGACCTGTTGTGCTTGTGTGATTTGTCGTGTTGGGGTAGACCCGCACTCAAACCTCACGTCCGTTCAACTCGTGGTTCGGTAGTTACAGCACTTGGGATCCCTTCTGTTCTTTGTCGGGCAGCATCGAGCATTTCCTTTCAAGCTGGCGCTTATGTAAAAAAAAAAAAAAAAAAACGATACACCGACCAACGAAAGTGCCCGTTTCTTCCTTCAGATGGTTCGTACCAGGCGGCGAAGCTCGCTGTTGAGAACTCCGGGATTCGGAAGCCTTCAGGAAAACTACCTACTAAACAGGTGCTGATTCAAAAGAGAAGGTGGAACAAAGCACGGCGGGAAGGCTAGCTGGGAGGGGGAGTGCTTGGGGGACGGGGAATGCGGACCATCATCGTCTGCAGACAGGACAGCGGTGTGAGTCGGATTTGTCAGGCGGCTGTTGTGTGTTGTTCGTAGCTCGCCACAGCCTAGACCCGTAGTCACGAGGCTTGCTGACGCAGGCGCGGTACTCGAAATTGAGAATGCCTGGTTTATGGGATGGCCTGCTTCTCGACAGATGTTGTGCGCATGGCTAGAGTAGGTGGACTGCGCTCACGTTGATGCGACCAAGCCACTGTCTGCACGATATGCTCCTTCGACCCAGGACTGACCACGCACTTGGATCGGTGCACAGACCCCCTGTGGGACACAGTTTGTTGGCATCGTGAAGAAACGGCAAAATATCAGCACTTGGACCGGAAGATCGGGTTGATAGGCTGTTCGGGTTGCGGGGTGTTGACGGTGTCGTCGTCTGGTTGCGGGTAGTCACGAGGCTTGCTGACGCAGGCGCGGTACTCGAAATTGAGAAGAGCCTGGTTTATGGGATGGCCTGCTTCTCGACAGATGCTGTGTGCATAGCTAGAGTAGGTTGCCTGCGCTCACGTTGATGTGGCCAAGTCCCTGTCTGCACGCTGTGCTCCTTCAACTCCAGGACTGGCCAGGACGCACTTGGATCGGAAGGGTGCACAGACCTCCTGTTGGACACAGTTTGTTGGCATCGTGAAGAAACGGCAAAAGATCAGCACTTGGACCGGAAGATCGAGTTGATAGGCTGTTCGGGTTGCGGGGTGTTGACGGTATCGTCGTCTGGTTGCGGGTAGTCACGAGCGGCTTGCTGACGCAGCGCGGTACTCGAAATTGAGAATGCCTGGTTTATGGGATGGCCTGCTTCTCGACAGATGTTGTGCGCATGGCTAGAGTAGGTGGACTGCGCTCACGTTGATGCGACCAAGCCACTGTCTGCACGATATGCTCCTTCGACCCAGGACTGACCACGCACTTGGATCGGTGCACAGACCCCCTGTGGGACACAGTTTGTTGGCATCGTGAAGAAACGGCAAAATATCAGCACTTGGACCGGAAGATCGGGTTGATAGGCTGTTCGGGTTGCGGGGTGTTGACGGTGTCGTCGTCTGGTTGCGGGTAGTCACGAGGCTTGCTGACGCAGGCGCGGTACTCGAAATTGAGAAGAGCCTGGTTTATGGGATGGCCTGCTTCTCGACAGATGCTGTGTGCATAGCTAGAGTAGGTTGCCTGCGCTCACGTTGATGTGGCCAAGTCCCTGTCTGCACGCTGTGCTCCTTCAACTCCAGGACTGGCCAGGACGCACTTGGATCGGAAGGGTGCACAGACCTCCTGTTGGACACAGTTTGTTGGCATCGTGAAGAAACGGCAAAAGATCAGCACTTGGACCGGAAGATCGAGTTGATAGGCTGTTCGGGTTGCGGGGTGTTGACGGTATCGTCGTCTGGTTGCGGGTAGTCACGAGCGGCTTGCTGACGCAGCGCGGTACTCGAAATTGAGAATGCCTGGTTTGTGGGATGGCCTGCTTCTCGACAGATGTTGTGCGCATGGCTAGAGTAGGTGGACTGCGCTCACGTTGATGCGACCAAGCCACTGTCTGCACGATATGCTCCATTGACCCAGGACTGACCACGCACTTGGATCGGAAGGGTGCACAGACCCCAGTTTTTAGGCATGGAACCAGGCAGGAACAGCGAAGAGATCAGGACTTGGACCGGAAGATCGGGTTGATAGGTTGTTCGGGCTGCGGGGTGTTGACGGTATCGTCGTCTGGTTGCGGGTAGTCACGAGGCTTGCTGACGCAGGCGCGGTACTCGAAATTGAGAATGCCTGGCTTGTGGGATGGCCTGCTTCTCGACAGATGTTGTGCGCATGGCTAGAGTAGGTGGACTGCGCTCACGTTGATGTGACCAAGCCACTGTCTGCACGATATGCTCCATTGACCCAGGAGTGACCACGCACTTGGATCGGAAGGGTGCACAGACCCCAGTTTTTAGGCATGGAACCAGGCAGGAACAGCGAAGAGATCAGCACTTGGACCGGAAGATCGGGTTGATAGGTTGTTCGGGCTGCGGGGCGTTGACGGTGTCGTCGTCTGGTTGCGGGTAGTCACGAGCGGCTTGCTGACGGAGGGCGCGGTACTCGGAATCGAGAATGCGTGGTTTGTGGGAAGGGTTGATGTCGCTCATGGCCTGCCTCTCGACAGATGCTGCGTGCATGGGCGGAGGCGGCGGGGGCGCCTCCTCCAGGGGGACGTCGTGCTCGAAGAGGTTCGCACCCGGCTCGGAACCCGATCCAGGCATGAACTTCATCTCCTTGCCCGCCAATGACCGCCCGCTTCACCAGCGTCTCCTCTTCGTCGAAGCCGGCTCCTTCGTAGTCGCACGTTGCCTGCGCTTCTCATTGACGCCAGGGCACGGCCAGGTCCCTGTCTGCAGGCTATCTTCCTTCAACCCAGCATTTATATAGGCACCCAGGCACAATGGGTGGAGGAGGTTGACTGCGCTCACGTTGATGTGACAAAGTCACTGTCTGCACGCTATGCTCCGTTAACCCAGGATTGGCCACGCACTTGCCCTGTTCAACCCAGTTTAAAGGCGTGAAACCAGGCAGGAACAGCGAAAAAATCAGCACTTGGACCGGAAGATCGGGTTGATAGGCTGTTCGGGCTGCGGGGCGTTGACGGTGTCGTCGTCTGGTTGCGGGTAGTCACGAGCGGCTTGCTGACGGAGGGCGCGGTACTCGGAATCGAGAATGCCTGGTTTGTGGGAAGGGTTGATGTCGCTCATGGCCTGCCTCTCGACAGATGCTGCGTGCATGGGCGGAGGCGGCGGGGGCGCCTCCTCCAGGGGGACGTCGTGCTCGAAGAGGTTCGCACCCGGCTCGGAACCCGATCCAGGCATGAACTTCATCTCCTTGCCGGCCATGACCGCCCGCTTCACCAGCGTCTCGTCTTCGTCGAAGCTAGCGCCTTCGTAGTCGCACGCTGCCTGCGCTTCCCATTGCGCCAGGGCCACCGCCAGGTCCCTGTCGGCGCACTCGGGCCCTGCCAGCTCGTCTCCGATCAAATCTCCGTCTTCCTCTTCGCCTCCGTGGCTCACAGCCTCGCACCTCCGGATGCCCCCCGCCCCCAGCTGCTGCTCCAATCGCCCCGCGTCGACCCCGAACGAAACTGCCGGCTTCGACATTATCACCTTTTGATGCCCTCAACTCGCGCAAGCTTTGTTGTTTTATAGCTTCCTTTCACTGAAATAACCTCTCCTGTGCGTGTGTGTGGGTATGTGTGTGGTGTGAAAGAAGATGTGGAAAGCCAAAGCTTAAGCTACAAAACGCTGCTGGTAGGCTACGGTTTTGTGCGGTAGTAGCACCAACCCATGGTCTCCCTGTGGGCGCTCGAAACATTTCGACTAATACTTGTCTCATTAATTGTCACGTTCCCGTCCTCCTCTTCGCCTCCGTGGCTCACAGCCTCGCACCTCCGGATGCCCCCCGCCCCCAGCTGCTGCTCCAATCGCCCCGCGTCGACCCCGAACGAAACTGCCGGCTTCGACATTATCACCTTTTGATGCCCTCAACTCGCGCAAGCTTTGTTGTTTTATAGCTTCCTTTCGCTGAAATAACCTCTCCTGTGCGTGTGTGTGGGTATGTGTGTGGTGTGAAAGAAGATGTGGAAAGCCAAAGCTTAAGCTACAAAACGCTGCTGGTAGGCTACGGTTTTGTGCGGTAGTAGCACCAACCCATGGTCTCCCTGTGGGCGCTCGAAACATTTCGACTAATACTTGTCTCATTAATTGTCACGTTCCCGTCTTCCTCTTCGCCTCCGTGGCTCACAGCCTCGCACCTCCGGATGCCCCCCGCCCCCAGCTGCTGCTCCAATCGCCCCGCGTCGACCCCGAACGAAACTGCCGGCTTCGACATTATCACCTTTTGATGCCCTCAACTCGCGCAAGCTTTTGTTTTATAGGTTTCTTGCTTTATTTTTCGCTGAGATACCTTTTCCTGTGCCTTTGTGTGTGTGTGTGTGTGTGTGTTGTGAAGAAAGGTGTGGAAAGCCAGAGCTGAAGTAGTAGCACCAGCTCATGGGCTCCCTCAGCCCTGCGAAACTCTTGCCTAAGATTGACACTTTCCCGTCTTCCTCTTCGCCTCCGTGGCTCACAGCCTCGCACCTCAGATGCCCCCCGCCCCCAGCTGCTGCTCCAATCGCCCCGCGTCGACCCCGAACGAAACTGCCGGCTTCGACATTATCACCTTTTGATGCCCTCAACTCGAGCAAGCTTTGTTGTTTTATAGCTTCCTTTCGCTGAAATAACCTCTCCTATGCGTGTGTGTGGGTATGTGTGTGGTGTGAAAGAAGATGTGGAAAGCCAAAGCTTAAGCTACAAAACGCTGCTGGTAGGCTATGGTTTTGTGCGGTAGTAGCACCAACCCATGGGCTCCCTGAGGGCGCTCGAAACATTTCGCCTAATACTTGTCTCATTAATTGCCACGTTCCCGTCTTCCTCTTCGCCTCCGTGGCTCACGGCCTCGCACCTCCGGATGCCCCCCGCCCCCAGCTGCTGCTCCAATCGCCCCGCGTCGACCCCGAACGAAACTGCCGGCTTCGACATTATCACCTTTTGATGCCCTCAACTCGCGCAAGCTTTTGTTTTGTAGCTTTTTTCGTTTTCCTTTCGCTGAGATACCTTTTGCCTGTGTGCGTGCGTCGCAGTAGCTTTCTTCTCCCACTCTCTAAAGCCTCTCAAACAGCTGCTCCCCTTGGCTCGACTGCGGTTGGCCGAGGGCGGCGTCAAGTTCACGTATCGGCGGGTGTCTTGGCTCCGGGAATGACGAAGACCGCGGCCAGACGCGGCCAGACCCGATGGGAATGGCAGAAGCACCTTGGCAGCAGCCCGGCCTGAAGTGCAAGCTTCTCAGAAGCAGACGACAACCCATCATAGTTCTCACCGTCCTGCTACGCTACTATTTCGACTTGTTAGAGTGTCAGTTCGCTTGGAGATCCGGGGTTTTAAAGTCTCCAGGTGGCTACCGAGGTCACTCTTTAGAGCGGCTATGTACGCTCTGTTCAGACAGATCAGCGGTGTCATTCTGATTGGGGAGATGGGACACGTACTACTTTAGTACACGGTAGGAACTGGAGCAAAGCGCATGGCAGGATGAGCACACCACCCGAGCCTACAACAGGAGAATTCGGGTGGGTTGAGGTGGGTCTTCTGAGACTGATTTTTTCTCGATGGGTGAGGAGTGCGGGAAATCCTGCTGATCTCCCATCCCGGGTTCCCTTGACGGCCTTCACTCCCCAGTCCGTGGCGGAGGCGACACAAGCGGTGAAGACGTTTTCAATGGCGGAGAGGTGGATGGAATCACCAAGGGCGCGCATCTCGGCTCGCCGTTCGCGTCTTCGACGATGCTTGATGGCTCTTTTCGCCTACCCTTTCGGATTCGAAGCCTGCCTTTGGCTCGCAGCAGCCCCTGGGCCTGAAGTGCAAACTTCTCAGAAGCAGACGACAACGCGTCGGCGTTCTTACCATGCTCGTCAAGGGAGCGCATCTCGAGGGCTGGACTCTCCCATGCCATCAGCAGTTGAGTGTCACTCGGTAGTCTAATCTCTAACCTTGACCATCATCGATCGAGTCGATCCGAAGAATGCGGCGGTCACAAAGATCACTTTACCCGATCGATGCTCTGTTTTGAAATCCTGCGTCCGAGGACGAGCATCGATTCTCTGCGCGTGGCCTAAGGTCGAAGGGCCGAAAAAAAGGGCTAAAAAGGGCAACGATCAGCTTTGCTTGAGTCAGAAGGGGGCGGGGGGGGCGAGACAAAAGACGGTACGGTAAGGGGTGGGATGGCCGGGAGGGGTTGGGGGAAGAGAAGGCTGATGAGCCGGCTAACGACTCGGACACCTGGAAAGGTGACTCCACGAGAACACCTTTCGTGGACCTCTGGAAAAGATTGGAGGGGGGGGGGGGGGGGGGGGGGGGGTTCAGCTTCTTGTTAAGGATCAGCCACTTTGGCCGGATGGCCGGATAAACGACCCACCGTATACAGTGCAGTTGCCTTGGAGGCTGGGTGGTCAAATTCTCTAAGGCGAAATGGTCAAAATTCCTGGGCCCACAAAAAATTTTCCAAAGTGTGGTATTCGGGGTATTTGGGCCCAAAAAAAAAATTTTTTTTTCTGACCGCCCACCGTGGTGACCACCTTAGAGTGTGACAGGTAGAGTCTCTCCCCTCTACAGTGAAAATAGCCTGTGTGTGTGAAAGGGTCAGCCGGCTGATGGATGGATGGATGGTTCTTAACAAGATGCCTGGGGGGGTTTGCAAGAACGCGGGCTTGGAATGCATATGTGCTCAACACCGCACTGGTCCCGTCTGCGCCTTCAAGCCACGGACACACAAGGCGGACCATCATTAGCGGAACCTGAGCGTGCCTGCAGACAGGACTGCGGTGTGGTGTGAGTCTGGTTTGTCAGGCGGCTGTTCGTAGCTCGCCGCAGCCAGGACCACCCGTGCTACCAGAGCAAAGGCGAATCCGTCACGGGGAGGAGGCTCCTGCAACCGTGTCTGAGCAAGCAGTTAAATAATTCAGGGCCCCCCCGCCCTGATTGTGACTGCGACTCGCTAGGCAGCACTGACTTGTCTTTTTTTTACGGTGGCCACCGTGCGAAGTAACCTCCGCAGAGCACAGTGGGTCATGGGGTTGCCGTGTGCAGCATCAATGGTCGTCGTACCAAAAGGAACGCCTTTCGTGGACCTCTGGAAAAGAAAGGGTGGGAGGTAAGGGAGAATAGGGGAGGGGCCTTGACCCTGCCAAAGGCCCAGAAAAAGAAAACGAGAAAAAGAGACGCACAAAAAAAGGGGAAAATGGGGGAGGGGAAGTATGGCGGCAGGAACGCGTTCTTGGAATGGTTACTGTCCCGGTTTGGTCCTTTTTCTTCAAGCCACACAGGGAGGGGGATGGATTTGCGGGTGTGACACACTGGATTTGCGGGTGTGGCACACTGGATTTGCGGGTGTGGCACACTGGATTTGCGGGTGTGGCACACTGGATTTGCGGGTGTGGCACACTGGATTTGCGGGTGTGGCACACTGGATTTGCAAGCGTGGCGCTTTGGACTTGACACTGGATTTGCGGGTGTGGCACACTGGATTTGCAGGGGTATGGCACACTGGATTTGCGGGTGTGGCACACTGGATTTGCGGGTGTGGCACACTGGATTTGCGGGTGTGGCACACTGGATTTGCGGGTGTGGCACACTGGATTTGCGGGTGTGGCACACTGGATTTGCGGGTGTGGCACACTGGATTTGCGGGTGTGGCACACTGGATTTGCGGACGTGGCACACTGGATTTGCGGATGTGGCACACTGGATTTGCAAGCGTGGCGCTTTGGACATGACACTGGATTTGCGGGTGTGGCACACTGGATTTCATACTGGATACACACAGCGAAGTCCAGCCTCAGAAGCTGGAGTTGAAAGAGGGTGTGCCCGAGTCACACCCCGAAAGCAGGCGTGACAACCACAACGCGTGTAAAATGCATACCCGAAAGCAGGTGTGCTACAACTACAACGCGTGTAAAATACACACCCAAAAGCGGGTGTGCTATAACCAAGACGCGTGTAAAATGCATACCCGTGTGCTACAACTACAACGCGTGTAAAATGCATACCCGTGTGCTACAACTACAACGCGTGTAAAATGCATACCCGAAAAGCAGGTGGGCGACAACCACAACGCGTGTAAAATGCACACCCGAAAAGCAGGTGGGCGACAACCACAACGCGTGTAAAATGCACACCCGAAAAGCAGGTGGGCGACAACCACAACGCGTGTAAAATGCACACCCGAAAAGCAGGTGGGCGACAACCACAACGCGTGTAAAATGCACACCCGAAAAGCAGGTGGGCGACAACCACAACGCGTGTAAAATGCACACCCGAAAAGCAGGTGGGCGACAACCACAACGCGTGTAAAATGCACACCCGAAAAGCAGGTGGGCGACAACCACAACGCGTGTAAAATACACACCCGAAAAGCAGGTGGGCGACAACCACAACGCGTGTAAAATGCACACCCGAAAAGCAGGTGGGCGACAACCACAACGCGTGTAAAATGCACACCCGAAAAGCAGGTGGGCGACAACCACAACGCGTGTAAAATGCACACCCGAAAAGCAGGTGGGCGACAACCACAACGCGTGTAAAATGCACACCCGAAAAGCAGGTGTGCTACAACTACAACGCGTGTAAAATGCACACCCGAAAAGCAGGTGGGCGACAACCACAACGCGTGTAAAATGCATACCCGAAAGCAGGTGGGCGACAACTACAACCCGTGTAAAATGCATACCTGTGTGCTACAACTACAACGCGTGTAAAATGCACACCCGAAAAGCAGGTGGGCGACAACCACAACCCGTGTAAAATGCAGACCCGAAAAGCGGGTGTGCTACAACCAAAACGCGTGTATTCATTGAAAGCGCACCCCCGTAAAGCCGGAGCGACTCCCGCTTAACTCCGCGTGGACGCCAGCGTAGCGTCGCCGCAGCCAGGACCCTCGGACCACCTCCGCGCGGACTAGCCACCGACGAATCCACCTCGGGGAGCAAAGGTCCCCCCCCCGCGCAGCCGTGTTCTGAGCAATCAGTTAAAAAAACTCACGAGCAAAATCACCGAAAGAAAAGAGGATCCTGAGAGAGAGGGGGGGAAAAAGGCGGGGGAAGGGCGACGGGTATAGCAGGAAGGGCAAGAAAGCACTAGGCCAAGGGATTCGGGTCCCGTGCATGGCGTGGCGAACCAGCAGTGCGCAGGTGTGCTGGTGGATGCAACAACTAGACAGGTGCTCCCTCACGTGTTGAGCATGAGATCGGTAAAGTGCAGGTGCCATGAAGGCAAGCAAGCACTGATACGTCCTGAGCTGGAGACCTGGTGATGTCATGGGGTGGTCAGATGGGTCAAACGCGCGATGGCAGGTCGTGTGATATTGTGATTACTGATACCGTGATGCTCCGATAGCGATGATGTGCGAGTCCGATACTGCAGAAATGCAGACGGCGTGTTTGTTTGTGCGTGTCGGTTGATAGTTTTCCCACTCGTATTTACCCTGTGTATATTCAGGTAAGGAATTCTGATCAACCACCAAAACACGCTGTGCCTACGTCTTTTTTAGCCTGCACAATACATTGAAGGGCAACCCGCAAGATTGTTCGCACTAAAAAAGGGTGGCAGCGAGAGTGAAATACTACAACAACCAGGGCTTACGCTCCGTTTTCAGTCTCAGAGAAAACACGTGTGGTCCACATGTGGACGCTCAAGGTTAGAGGGAAAAAAAAACCTTTCCCCCCAATGTGTCCGGCGGGCAAAAAAAAAAAAAAAAAAAAAGTGCTTACTACTAACAGTGCATGCTAATCCATGTACTTAAAAGAACTCAATACTAACTTAGCGGCACGTGGCTGTGCGGCCTGGCGACTTGTGGGCCTAGACACACCCTGCATGTGGACCAACCGGTGGCAAGCACATGTGGGGGGGAAAATAAATCAAAATCCACATGTGGTACCTGTGGATCCACACGTGGGGGAAAGAAAATCCAAAAGAATCAACGTGTGGAAATATACACGTTCCACACGTGGAGCGTAAACCCTGACAACAACGGGTGGTGTGGTGGCGCGACGCAGTGGTGTACGCTGTTAGTGATAGTGTGGCCTGGTGGTATATCGGTTAGCGAGGTCGATGCGGGTGGAGGGCTGCCACCGTCCTTGGAAGCAGGCAGAACGCGCGAAGGTGGCGCATAACTTGAAGTCGAAAACTTGGAACCTGGTATCTGGGCTGCATCTACTAGGTTTCCACCCAATACTGACGGGTCTGCGTGAACCGACGGTCATCAATCACCGAAACTGAGCCAAAAGAAAGAGTGAGACCGCAACCGTTCATGACATAGTGCTGCTGGATCCGTGAGTGACTCGGGTGCGAGAGCCGCTGCTTGCTGGGAGCATTCGTACAGTTTGTGTTGCATGATAATGATTTAACGGAGAGAAGGGGGGGGGGGGGGGGTAAAAAAGAATGGAATTCCCGACCCTGTCTTGAAAACGAGCTGGAGGATTGGTGAGGGTGCTTCAGTTAATAATAGAGTCGGCTTCTGCTGGTCGTGCTTGGATCTCTTTGGATTGACGCAAGGCGGGGTTCCAGCCTCCGAAAAAGCTGGAGTCTAAAAGGTTGTGCATGGGCCCGCACCCATCTCTCGTCTGTTGGGTGGCCTTTGCAGCTGTGCTTTTCAGTGTCGTTACTCACACTCTTTAAACGTACATTTTTTTAAGACTGCTTCGGGTTTTAAGGATCCGTATTTTGTGTCTACGGTCGACAGCCAAGGCAAATAGGAGTTACCTCCTCGGGCGTTGACGTGCAAATCGCTCGTCAAAGCTGGGTATAGGGGCGAAAGACCCATCGAACCATCTAGTAGCTGGTTCTCTCAGAAGTTTCCCTCAGGATAGCTAGAACCAAAACAGAAGCCACGCCAGGTAAAGCGAATGATTGGAGGCATTGGCGCCGGGGCCTACATATTAGTGATTTTGCCTTGGCTGTGCGGAAGCCTCTAGGGTTTGCGATGAGTAGCATGCACGCCATACGGTACCAGGACAAGGCCCCCCCGACAACCGTGTCTGGGCAATCAGATAAAACACACGGCGAGCCCGCCCGCAGGATGCTTTCCACTAAATATTTTTGTCTTGTTTTGATGAGAAGATGGTGGGTATAGCTAGTACCTGTTAGTTCGCCTGTTGGACGGTCTTCGCGGCTGTGTTTTTTATGTCTTTACCCACAATCTTGTACGTACATTTTCGTTCTTTTGACTCCGGCTAAAATATCTGGATTCTGAGGCTGGACTCCACCTTCAAACGTTCCCTTCCCCTGGCTGAGAGGACCCGTGCTTGGATTCGGGCGCTGAACTTTGTTGCAAAGAACAAGCACTCCTCTCGCAAGCTCTGTCCCGCAAACCAGTCGGTTGCAACGTCGAATGTGTCCGCTTTCGACCTCCCGCGTTGTACAGCCAAATGGGCTTGCCTGCGCTGAGGGTTCTTCGGACGAGATCCCGTGTCGTCGCTTGCAATGGAAGGAAGAGCGGGGGTAAGACTAGTAAAGGGGCGCGTCACTTGTACAATTACAAGGAATTCAGGGTATACTATATACTATAGGAAGGGGGGATTGCAAGAACGTGCTTGGAATGGGTATGTGCTCAACACCGCACTGGTCCCGTCTGCGCCGTGTTTCGGTCCTTTAAGCCACGGACCATCATCAGCGCGGAACCTGAGTGTCTGCAGACAGGACTGCGGTGTGAGTCTGGTTTGTCAGGTGGCTGTTCGTAGCTCGTCACAGCCAGGACCACCCGTGCTACTAGAGCACAGGCGAATCCATCACGGGGAGAAGGCCCTGTCTGAGCAATCAGTTAAAAAACTCAGGGCACTCGCCCTGATTGTGACTGCGACTCGCTAGGCAGCACTGACTTGTCTTCTTTTTACGGTGGCAATCTGTGAAGCAAACTCCGCAGAGCACAGTGGACATGGGGTTGCCGTGTGCAGCACCAATGGTTGAAGTACCAAAAGGAAAAAGAGAGGGTATACTATAGGAAGTGGGGGGGATGGCAAGAATGTGCTTGGAACAGTATGTGGTCGCCACCCACACCCTGTCTGCACCGTGTTTTGCTCCTTAAGGCGAGAGTGAGATGGCAGGGTAGGATTTTTCACGACCCACTGGTCGCGAGGTTTCAGATAAAGCAGGCCATGTGGGCATAGCATGTGAAACCGCAGAACATTTGATCACAGGATAATTCAGTTAAAAATTATGCGCGTGGCTTTCCGGTTCACATGCGAGGTTGGCGAGCGCATTTTTTCAGCAGTATCCTCAGTGTGCGCGCGATCAGTCGGCTTGCCGGCTGATTACATTTCGAGACCTTTTTTCTTACCGGCAGACTCGCACAAAATCAGCCGATTTTCAACAGTGCCATGGAGCGGAATCAGCCTGCCGCACCGGCAACATGTTGTCGTGAACCGCTTCTGATCGGCAGACCTTCCAAAACCCAGCCGGCTGATTATCAGCCGGTCAGTTTTTCAAGATTTTATTTTTTTGTATAAGCACCTGCTTTGTAGGAAATACTTGAGGAGGCTGCCAGTTGCAAAGATCAAAGGAGGTAAATGTGCTGTAGCCCACACGAAACACAGGTGAATCTGGGTTTAGTGGCGGGCGTAAGCGTTCAACAAACTGACCTACAAGGCAGCCCCTCGAGTATTTCCCGGCTGAAATCGGCCGCTTTTTTTTCCTTAGCGCGAACACTGAGCATCCTAGCGGAACGCACCTCGTTTTGGTGAGTGCCAGTACGCAGCGTGCTGCCAACTAAACTAACTCTCTCTTGTCATTTTTTCTAGCGCTTATTGTGGCTTCAACCCTGTTCCGACGGGGCACTGTACAGATTCATTCTGGGTATTCCATGACAGGCCGACATGGGTGTCAGTAAGAGTGGTGGTTACACGAGGTAAGAGGATCGGTGGGTACCTTAGTTGTTGGTCATTGGTGGTTTCGGCCATTGTCCACATATCTTACCTACGGTAGGCCCTCCTCAGTCACACAATTTTTGTGTCATTTGTCGTGTAGGGGTAGACCCGCATGACCTCACGTCCGTTCAACACGGTTTGGTAGTTACAGCACTTGGGATCCCTTCTGTTCTTTGTCGGGCAGCATCGTCGAGCATATCGTTCCACGCTGGCGCTTGTTCAAAAATACTCGAGGGGCTGCCTTGTGCTCTTTTCGAAGGAGGCTAGAGGGGGAGAAACAATACAACTACAAAGTGGGTCTTTTTTGTTGAACGCTTACGCCCGCCACTAAACCCAGATTTACCTGCGTTTCGTGTGGGCTTCAGCACATTTACCTCCTTTGATCTATCGCAACTGGCAGTCTCCTCAAGCATTTCCGACAAAGCGGGTGCTTATTCAAAACAAAAAGGAAAGGCTGGGACTGCCAAAAAAGGTCTCGCAATCCTACCGGCAGAGGCGGCTGCTATGCGTCCGCAGTGTTCCGAAAAAAGAAGCCGGCCCGCAGACGCGGTCTGCAGCCAGACTCTGCTCGCAGGCGTGTTTGCTTGACGTTGGGGCTGGGCCCGCAACTGACACCGGCGAGGGTGGTGCTTGGGGGGGCGGTTGCGGCGGTGATATGTGAGAAGCGCGAGAAGTAGTCAATGAATACACGGGCGCGTCGAAAGAGGGAAAAAGACGACGAAAATGAGCCATAACAGCGGCACGCAATGCTGACCCCCCCCCCCCCCAAATACCCCCCCCCCCCCCCCCACACACACATCCCTGACGCAAGAAACCACTACACGGTGGGCACCTTTGCTCGAGTGAAACCAGACTCTCCAAAAGCGGGTGTGTCACACCCGCAAATAGAGTGTGCTGTGGCCTCCGCTGGTCTGGTAGTTTGTGCTGGTAGTTTGTGCTACCTCCGTTCTTTTTGCACTCGTTCTCTTCTCTACTCACTGCCTCTCATCAGGGGGGGTGGGTTGTTTCATATTGGGACTCTCGAGTTACCAAGGCCCCCCTCCACGCTTCTAGAATGAGGTTGCTTGGCAGTGCTGGCCACTTCTTTTTTTTTTTTTTTTTGACCATCTCACAGATTCTCACTGATGAGACGCAGGGTCTTGCGGCTTTTTTAACCGGCCTATCTTGAGAAGACTTTTTTCTTTGGTGAAGAAATGTGAAAACGGGTTTTTGCCTAGAGGCTTTTCGTGTTATTCTGCAGATGCTTTTTTTGGGCTATCTTTGTGTCTATGCTTTCAGTTGTCTTCTTAACCATGGTTAAGTGCGCAAATGGTGTCAGCCGAAGCTGGTAAAGCTTCGGCGCCGCCCACGTTATGTTTGTTTAGCAGCGGCTGCCAAACATCCCGTGACACCGCGCGAGGTGGTAGAACGCTCGTTTATTTTCTTTTCGATTGCTTTTGATGGGGCATGCAGGCCTGAAATGCAAGAATGGAAAGGAGACGGAAATAATTTTTTTAACCAAGGCAGGATAATCCCTGCATCTCAGGGCTTATTCTAGGATTCTGGACTTTCGGTTTCGAGGGGGTCCTAATCACTGGCCAAACACCTTTTTTTCAGAGTTAAAGTTCACTTGAAATTCCGGGGTTTTAGGGTCTCCGTGTGACCGTTCATGAATAGGTTCTCTTAGAGCAAGAAAGGGCTATGTGGTTACGGGTTGTATATTTAGTGTACGCTTTCGTTGTGGGTTATGGCTAGCCATGTCCGGGACTGATTGTGACCGACACCAAGTACATTCCTTCGTGGAGTGTAGTCTTGGGCCCTTTTTCGTAGGAACAATGCATTGTAAACACGAAAGAGAATTACGCGTGGCAGCGTGTTTGGGAGAAGACTAGCCTACCGATCATATTCACGCACTATCCTTCAGTAGCAGGCTGATCCTCCCCCGGCACGTACAAACAAACAAGCGCCCTATATTTTTTTTGTTTAGCCACATGCGGACCCCCGCTAGAATAAACCCTGCCATCCGACGATTGCACCACGTGGGGGCGGAAACAGGCCGGGTATGGGCGTGTTGGACATAATCATATCATACGTTCGACAACGTGAGCGCGCACCTCGCCCGCCGCGCGCTATTCGTGCCGTCGCCGAGTTGGTTGACGGGGTGTGAGCAAGAGGGGGGGAAATCTTGGTTTAATGTTCAGGCAGGACACTGCCTCTCATGCATGTTTGATGCTAGCATCAAGTCTTCTTCGAAGAAAGTGCAAAATAGAAAAGGGAGAAAGGAAAGGGGTAAAGGGGTCGCACGGAGTGTAAGACTCCGCAGGTAGGGTATGATACCTTGAGGGACTAGTCCTCTTTACTATTTTTCACCACGGTGTTGTGTGCACCTCGTTCTTCGTCTCGGGTTTTCGCTCGGGAAAATACTACGACGTAGCTGCTTTGACAATGAATGGAAGGAAGGAAACGTAGAGGTAGAGGGGCTAATACAACACAAACGCAATCTGATTGGTTCTCCGCTTACACCACCGTGTGTTGTTTTCTCACTCCGAACTTTGACCTGTTGTGTTTGTGTGTCTTGTCGTGTAGGGGTAGACCCGCATGACCTCACGTCCGTTCAACACGTGGTTCGGTAGTTACAGCACTTGGGATCTCTTCGGTTCTTCGTCTGCGCAGATCTTTGTCGAGCATTTCATATCAAGCTGGCGCTTATGTATAAGAAATGAAGAAGGTTGAAGTATGGCTAAAGAAAACGAAAGAACCCTGCGCAGCCCTTTCTTGTTCGCCGAAAGAAATGTGAAAACGGGTTTTTGCCTAGAGGCTTTTCGTATTATTCTGCAGATGCTTTGGGCTATCTTTGTGTCTATGCTTTCAGTTGTCTTCTTAACCATGGTTAAGTGCGCAAATGGTGTCAGCCGAAGCTGGTAAAGCTTCGGCGCCGCCCACGTTATGTTTGTTTAGCATTGAGTTCTTTTAAGTACATGAACCACATGGATTAGCATGCACTATGTTTAGCAGCGGCTGCCAAACATCCCGTGACACCGCGCGAGGTGGTAGAACGCTCTTTTCTTTTCTTTTCGATTGCTTTTGATGGGGCATGCAGGCCTGAAATGAAAGATACTCGAGGGGCTGCCTTTGTGCCTACTTCAAAGGAAACGAGAGGGGGAGAAAACAATACAACGGCAAAGTGGGTCTGCCGTTGCAGATCGCTCACGCCCCGCCAGATTTGAGACACACGCAGCTGGCAGCCGCCTGCGTGTACAAAATACTCGATGCAGCTGCTTTGACTCCGAAATGGAAAGGAGGAAATATAGAGGTAGAGAGGGAAATCCAATACAAACACCAACTGATTTGTTCTTCGCTTACACCACCGTGTGTTGTTTTCTCACTCAGGACTATGACCTGTGTGTCTTGCCGTGCAGGGGTAGACCCATGGCCTCACGTCCGTTCAACACGTGGTTCGGTAGTTCCAGCACTTTGAGATCCCTTCGGTTCTTTGTCTGGCAGCATCGTCGAGCATTTCCTTCCAAGCTGGCGCTTATGTCAAAAGAACACTAGACCGCAAGAAAGGACCCCCAGCAGGGGGCACCAAGAATACTCCTTTTGGTGGGTTCTACCCGTGTGGGTGTGGAGGCCCTTTCCCGCAGGGTACGGGCCCTCGGACTCCAAGCCGTGGGCCGGAAGATATTCCAGATTGGGTACCTGATTGAGTTGGCGAGCTTCGGCGCTACTAGTGATGGCCATCGACTGCACTATCAGTGGCTACTGTGCTATCGGCAAAGGAGACTGGGTTTCACAACCGCAGCGTACAATACCCGCGTTTCCCCAGGGTGCGGGCCCTCGGACTTCGAGCCGTGGGCCGGAAAAGATTCCAGATTGGGTACCTGATTGAGTGGGCGAGCCTCGGCGCTACTAGTGATTGCCACCTACCGCACTATCAGCGGCTATTGTGCCGTCGGCAAAGGAAACTGGCTTTCGCAACCAACGTACGCACAGCTGTGCGTGAGATCAGAAAAGTGCGGTGGATGCCATGAAGGCACACGGGGTGTATCAGAGCGCCTCTGGCAAGGCGAATCTGTCACGATTGTCCCTGCCCCTGAGCCGGGGCCGCAGGCATGAGGCGAAACAAACACCGCCACAACGCGAACAGAGTCGTCTGTTGGCGACACTGGCGGCATCATGGGCGGTGTCGCATGATGGGGGAAAAAACGCATTGTCTTCGTCTCACAGCAGCCGGGCGGCTCACCGGATATAGTACGACTGGGATGGTATCCCAATCTACGTTCGGTAGATCCATTTGTTCTAGGGTAGGCACAGCCGGCATATTTTCTGTTTGTGCGTACGTGTGTAAACCCTGTTTTGAATGATTTAACACAGCACGCGGCTGGCTGCACTACGTACTTGTCATACATATGACAAGTACAATGACAAGGACAATCCATGACAAATACATGTACTTGTCACATGACAAGTACAATGACAGGGACAATCCATGTCGAATACGTGTACTTGTCACATGACAAGTACAATGACAGGGACAATCCATGACGAATACATGTACTTGTCACATGACAGATACCTACGTGCGCGCAGAGGCGGCGGAGCGGGACGGCTCTTGTCCTTGTTGACGCCGATCGTCCGCCCAAACTCCGGAAATGCTCCCTTCGCGGCACGGCTTTCTAACGATCTTCTCCACCCCACCCTTCACTTTTCTTTTCAGCTTTTTAGACTGTTCCGTGTGGAGGAGGTGCCTAGAGTCTACAGCTGGCGGTTGAGACGGAGGTGAGAGCTTTGTTACTTGGATAGGGACGCTGCGGAGCATCGGTGTGGGCGGTCTCATTCGTTGGCCTGGAAGTTCTTGCTTTTCGTTCTGTTTCCGTCATTTGCGCACACGTTGAACGCGCGATTTTTTTTTTTTTTTTTTTTTTTTTTTTTTTTCATAGAGCACTTTGGCTGCACGACCATGGAAACATACAAGTGATTTCACATGTCATGTGTTGGTAATACTTGACAGCACACATGTGATCGGATGAACGTAGGTATGTCTTTTCACATGTTGTGGCACATTTCATGAAATGACGCCAACGTGCGACGACACATGTGATCAGAGCATCGGTCTGTCTTTTCACATGCTGTGACACATTTTAGTTCATCGCGTCATTGTTACAAAACCTCTGCACACGGTGGAGTCGTCTGGCCTCAGAAGCTGGAGGTAGAGTGAAAAAGCGGGGGCATTCTTCTCACTCTGAGGCTGGACTCCAGCATGCAACGGGCGGGTCGCGTGACTTAGCCTTTCCCCCTGTTTCGGCTTCTCTTGCGCGCGTTGTTTGTCAACAAGGTCAAAAAGAAAGAAGAAAAAAAAACGAGGAGGGAGAAAAAGAGGTCAAAGCCCCTGCGATGAAATTTTCGGGCTGGGTTTCTTTTCTCGTTTCTTTTTTTTTTTTTTTTTTTCACGGATGTGACAGGGATTATTCTAATCCCCGACATTCGGGAAAATCATGGTTAAAAAAGTCTGTAGCATGGCCGGAAGGTTTTTTTTTTTTTCCACGTTGAGCGAGGTTTTTTTGATAACCTGGAAGCCTGGCATGCGACCTTCGTGAGCGTGTTGCTGCTTTGCCACCTTGTTGTAGACCCCACTTGTGGGTCTTGCGGGTTCTCCAGCCTCCATGCCTCTGACCTTGCAAGCACAAAAAGTTTTCACCAGAAACTCCCGTGGTTAAAAACCCTTTTCTTTAACCGGCCTGTTATGAGAATACTTTTTCTTTTTGGTGAAGAAATAATTTTTTTAACCATGCAGGATAATCCCTGCGGGGTGTGTGCAGTGCTCCCGCTAACCTCACTTTTAGTGAGGAAGCCCAAAAAACCTGGGTAAGGCTTTTTTTTTTCTCCCCCGCGAGGCTCTCGCGTTTGGTGCAGGCTACTAGCTTCTGTTGCAGGGGGGCACCCGAGTCTTCCAAAGGGCCCCCCCCCCCCGGCGAACGCTATCAACGGGAAAATACTCACCCTCTTTTCCAGCCTCTTTTTTTTTTTTTTTTGAGGAATTCTTGCACTTTTTCGTTAGCGGGAGCACTGGGGTGTGTGTGTGTGTGTGTGTGTGTGTGCGGCCGGGACGCTTTCCCTTTGCGGCAACGAAGAAGGCGAGAACGACACCGCAGAACTGCGGGAAAGGAAGGGAGGAGGGTGATATGCCACCGTCGTTGAGATATGCTGGGGCTTTTACAGCCACCGGTTGACTGCCAAGGCTGGTGGGACTGGAAGAAGGGTGGGTGCCAACCTTGACGGGGGGGCTGCGAAGAACGTACTTGGCATGGACGCAAGGTGGAGTCCAGCCTCAGAAGCTGGAGCTAAAGCTCAGGTCAGCAGACCGGGAGCTACCGGAGAGGGTGTGTGCGCGTTGTGTGGTAACCTGATACGCGTGTCAGCGGGCCCTGCCTGTACGGAGTTGCTGGATGGTGCTGCGCAGTGTTTTTCCTGTGTGGCTAAACAATATTCTTTCGCCTAAAACCCGTACACCGCGAGAGCAGGAGAAAGTAGAAAGGGAAACTAGAGTTTTCGTTGACCGCACTACCCTGAGCCCAAATCCTGGACGTGGTTTCAGGTGGCAAATTTGGCAAATGATCATGATCAGAAGGTCCTACTTGGGCGGTTCAGTTTCCTCACACATTGTATGTGGCTAAAAAAAGTATAGGCGCGATGTTTGTTTGTACGTGCCGGGGGAGGATTAGCCTGTTAGTGAGTGATAGTGAGTGTATATGATCGGTAGGCTAATCTTCTCCCAAACACGCTGTCAGCGTTCTCTTTCGTGTTTACCATTAATTGTTATTACGAAAAATACTGCGTGTTTATCCCACTCAATATAAACCGTACACCGCGAGAGTAGGTGAAGTAGAAAAGGGAAACTAGAGTTTTCGTTGACCGCGTTGTGCGGTCAACAAAAACTCTAGGTTCCCTTTTCGTTGACCGCACTACCCTGAGCCCAAATCCTGGACGTGGTTTCAGGTGGCAAATTTGGCTAACGATCATGATCAGAAGGTCCTACTTGGGCTGTTCGTTTCCTTCCACATTCGCATGTGGCTTAAAAAAAAGCGGGTGCCACACCTTCTTTTTCGGGTGTGGATTTACACGCGTTGTGGTTGTAGCACACCCTCTTTATCTCCAGCTTTTGAGGCTGGACCTCACCGTGCATGTGCTTAACACCGCATTGGCCCCATCTTGCACTGTGTTTCGGTCCTTCGAGCTGCGGACCATCATCAGCGCGAAAGCTGGGTTGCCAGGTTTGCCAGGCGGCTGTTTGTAGCTCGTCGCAGCCAGGACCATTCCAGGAGAATCCGTCACGGGAGAAGGCCCCTTCCCCCCCCCCTACAAACCGCGTCTTGAGCAATCAGCTAAAAAAACTCTGGGGGAGGGGAAAGTCTTGGCTAACTGATTAGACATGAACCTGCCTCCCATGCCAAATTGACGCTAGCGTCACGTCTTCTTCGGGGGGGAAATCTTAGTTTAATGTTTAGGCAGAGCACTGCCTCGCATGCATGGTTGATGCTAGCATCAAGTCTTCTTCGAGGAAGATGTCGTCTAGGAAAGGGATGCAAAATAGAAAATAGAAAGTTGTAAAAAGGGGAGTGTACGGCTCCCAAAGTGGGGAATGAAACCTTGAGGGACTAGCCCCCTGTGTTTTTTTCACCGCGGTGTTGTGTGCACCTCGTTCTTCGTCTCTGGGGGGGGGGGGGGGGGGAAAGAGAGGTGCAAGTTCGTCTCATTTCCTATTGTGGCTAGTCATAGAACGGGGTTCTTGCGGCTTTAGAGTGTAAGGTCGCGGTTGAGAGAGTCGGAGATCCTGGAGTGGGACCAAATACAGGGGGGGGGTCGTTGTTCTTGGTGCTGGCTTTGAGGGATAGGGAAAGGCGTGTGTCGCAGCCGCTGCAGTGCGGTCCCTGCTTGGGCATACGACGCATAGCCCATTTGCATTCTTCTTCGGTGCATTCTAGCTTAGCGGCGTGAGAAGAGGCAAAACCTGCTCTCGTCCTCCGTCTCCTCATGGGACGCCATCTAATCGCTAGTGTCGCTATCGCCCTCACCTTCGATCTCACAGGTTCAGGCACGAGTATCCCATGTCCATCTGGACGCCAGGCTTTAGGGGTTTTCAAGTCTCCTGACGACCTTCGTTGATGTAAGGGAAGACACGCTTTGTGATCTGAGGATCCTCAAAGAGTGGTGGTCACACGAGGTAAGAGGATCGGTGTGTAGCTTTGTTGTTGGTCATTGGCAGCTTCGGCCATTATCCACACCCCTTGCTCACTACTTATTATTTTCCTTGTAGAAAAAAGAGGCATACAAAAAGAAAGTATGCAGGATCAGAATAACATGAAGGAACATGAAGAAAAAGGCCATGGAAAAAAAAAGACGGCGTTGAAGTTGGAGAGTTTCTAGATTGACACCTGTTGTTGGGCAATCGAAGTTAAGTACTTGATTCGCACAGTGTTGAGTTGCTTCGGGTGGGGATAGCGTACTTTTTGCGACTTCGCGTGAAAAAAAAGAAAGAGGAAACTCGGTGGTTGCGGTTGTTTGTATTTTTGCGGGCTTCTTTTTTTTACTTTTTTGCTACAATTGCCGATCGGATATATTTCTGATGATAGTGGTGTGTGGGGCGTTTTTAGGGTTAAAGTTCCGGGATTTTAAAGTCTCCGGGTGACCTTTGTCAAAGGTTCTTTAAAACTGAGTAAAAGGGGTGGTTGGGAGGGACGGTGTTGTATCTGTGCGAGTAGTGGACACTTTCATTACGATTATTGGCTAGCCAAGTTCGGGACTTTTTGTGTTACCGGGGATTGGTGGTCTCATGTTCTTTCCTTTTCTTCGTATCTCGCCACAATATATGCAACAAAACGGCGCTCATTCGGAGGCAAGAGCCTCTCTTTGACCGTTTCACCGTTTTTGTTTGATTGCGCATGGGGGGTTTAGCGTTTTCTGAAGGGTGAAGAATCTTTCTAAATCTTTGGGATTCGAAGCTTTCGGCTCTGGGGTGTGGCAAAGGGGTTTCGGTCAAACAAGTTAGTTTGTCTGTCTAAGCCGATCCGCCGGTGCTGAGAGGGGGTTGCCACGTTATATGACGTTATCAGAGTTATTGATAGTGAATAATGTTATCGCCCGAGCTTTTCCTGGGGTTCTACTTGTGGACGGCGCCGACGCGAGCGAAGGAGTGCGAAAACGGGCTTGTGAGGATTTTCGTGCTATTCTGCAGATGATTTTCGAGCTGTTATCTGCGTCCAGGTTTTTCGGAATGCACGTTCGCTTAGGAATCCATTGCCGTAAAGGTTCCTTCAAGGATGTTAGTGTGCGTATCGTATCTGCTGTAGTGGCAGTATGTGTGCTTCGGAGACCCGTTTACACACAAAACGCTGACTCGTACGGGCTGCAAGAAAGGTAAGGTGAGATGGGCCTGGTGTACGCGTGTCTGACGTGCTCGCATACAATGTGGAAGGGAACAAAATTTGTTGACCACAGAACCTGACCAGACCAGTCAGTCCGACCAGACAGCCTGGACAGCCTGGACAGCCTGGACAGCCTGACCCCCGACCAGCCCGGAGTCTGGACAGACCAGACAGCCCGGACTGACCTGATATCGTGTTTCAGTTTTACCAAACACAAGATGTTGGAGGAAATGAGAAGCTCGTCGCTGCAAACCGCGGCGTTTTCACTTGCGCCCTGAATCCGGCTTTACGTAACAACGACCAGGCACTGCGTTCAACGCAAACAACTCTCTTTTCCCATCATCATCATCAATAGTTTTGTATCAGCCGCGGTTGTGCGAGTGACAAGCTCTTATTCTTCGGGTTGGAACATCTGATCAACCCCAAAAATTAGTGTGGCGCTTTTTAGAGTGCAAGTTCGCTTAGGGATCCAGGGTTTTAGAGTCTCCGGTTGACCATTTTTGTTTGTTGTGCGCATTCGCGGAACTCACCTGCTTTGGTAAGCTGCATGCAGTACGCTGCCTACTACTAATTCTTATTACCAACACAAAATGCATTGTTGACCCGAAAAAACACGCTTTTCTATGTCTTTTTTGAGCCTTCACGCAATGCATCGCAGGGCAACCCGAAGCAGTAGCAAGCACGAAAGACACAGGGTTCGATTGCAGCGCTTCCGAGACTGGAAAGCCGCCCACCATGCGAACCAACGGGGTCCTCGCTCCTCTCTCGTGGTGCCGACGCGAGACTTTGCCGGGGCCGGCATTTTCTTTCGCGCCGTTTTGTGTTACCGTTTGTGCTTTTTTTTTTTTTTTTTTTTTTCTCTCTTTTTTTTTTCTTCTTCCCGCCGCTTATTCGCGAAGCCCTGGAACAAGAACACTCGATGGTTCCAGACTGCGAGGGGGCTACTGGGAATGCTTTGCACCACCGAGAGGGCAAAGACCTGCTTGGGCTCGCACGTGGGCTTCTGAACCCTCGTCGCACAACCCTCCTAAACCAGTCCGCACTCCATGCTGATGGACTGAGGTGGACAGCAGCAGTTGAAGTTAGAATGCAGACTATCGTAGCGATGTCCTGCGGGCTTCTAAACCCTCATCACACAACCCTCCTAAACCAGTCCACACTCCATGCTGATGGACTGTGGTGGACAGCAGCAGTTGAGGTTAGAATGCAGACTATCGTAGCGATGTCCTGCGGGCTTCTAAACCCTCATCACACAACCCTCCTAAACCAGTCCACACTCCATGCTGATGGACTGTGGTGGACAGCAGCAGTTGAAGTTAGAATGCAGACTATCGTAGCGATGTCCTGCGGGCTTCTAAACCCTCATCACACAACCCTCCTAAACCAGTCCACACTCCATGCTGATGGACTGAGGTGGACAGCAGCAGTTGAAGTTAGAATGCAGACTATCGTAGCGATGTCCTGCGGGCTTCTAAACCCTCATCGCACAACCCTCCTAAACCAGTCCGCACTCCATGCTGATGGACTGTGGTGGACAGCAGCAGTTGAAGTTAGAATGCAGACTATCGTAGCGATGTCCTGCGGGCTTCTAAACCCTCATCACACAACCCTCCTAAACCAGTCCGCACTCCATGCTGATGGACTGTGGTGGACAGCAGCAGTTGAAGTTAGAATGCAGACTATCGTAGCGATGTCCTGCGGGCTTCTAAACCCTCATCACACAACCCTCCTAAACCAGTCCGCACTCCATGCTGATGGACTGTGGTGGACAGCAGCAGTTGAAGTTAGAATGCAGACTATCGTAGCGATGTCCTGCGGGCTTCTAAACCCTCATCACACAACCCTCCTAAACCAGTCCGCACTCCATGCTGATGGACTGAGGTGGACAGCAGCAGTTGAAGTTAGAATGCAGACTATCGTAGCGATGTCCTGCGGGCTTCTAAACCCTCATCACACAACCCTCCTAAACCAGTCCACACTCCATGCTGATGGACTGAGGTGGACAGCAGCAGTTGAAGTTAGAATGCAGACTATCGTAGCGATGTCCTGCGGGCTTCTAAACCCTCATCACACAACCCTCCTAAACCAGTCCACACTCCATGCTGATGGACTGAGGTGGACAGCAGCAGTTGAAGTTAGAATGCAGACTATCGTAGCGATGTCCTGCGGGCTTCTAAACCCTCATCGCACAACCCTCCTAAACCAGTCCGCACTCCATGCTGATGGACTGTGGTGGACAGCAGCAGTTGAAGTTAGAATGCAGACTATCGTAGCGATGTCCTGCGGGCTTCTAAACCCTCATCACACAACCCTCCTAAACCAGTCCGCACTCCATGCTGATGGACTGAGGTGGACAGCAGCAGTTGAAGTTAGAATGCAGACTATCGTAGCGATGTCCTGCGGGCTTCTAAACCCTCATCACACAACCCTCCTAAACCAGTCCACACTCCATGCTGATGGACTGTGGTGGACAGCAGCAGTTGAGGTTAGAATGCAGACTATCGTAGCGATGTCCTGCACTAGTCACTAAGGTGCCTACCTATTCGACTACAGGCAATTCGATGCAGTTCAAGGGCTGCGTTGGTCACTAGGCGACTACCTCTTTGACAGCAAGCAATTTGATGCAGCTCGAGGGCTGCAATAGTCACTGGGGGACTCGTCATTGGAATAGTCGAACGACAGACTTGCCGCACCAACAGTCCAGAGAAACAAAAGCTCACTGCTTGCTCCACTTCGCGGGGTCAGGCAAAGCACGAGGCTGCCATGCATGCATGCAGCGTTGAACATCACCCCTATCCCTTTGAACTGCATCGAATTGCTGCCTGCTGTAGTCGAAGAGGCAGTCACCTTAGTGACTAGTGCAGCCCTCGATCTGCCTCGAGGGCTTCGAGCATCAAATTGCTTGCTGTCAAAGAGGTCTTCCGCTGTTGTGTTAGGTCCTGTACCCGTAAGGCACGTACATGCGCAGTTTTGCACTTTGCCAGAATCTTGGTCGCCCAGTGCCCTTACGCCTGAGTAAGAGGCTATAAGGGGGGATTGCAAGAACGTGCTTGGAATGGATATGTGCTCCTTTTAGCCCCGGACTGAAGGCTATAAGGGGGAGGGAAGAGAACCCCCCCAACTCCAGAAGTGGGCCTTTTCTGCGGACTACGAAAGTTCGCTTGCTCTTCTCCTTCACACACACATTGAACCCCGCAGCACCGCGTGTAAAAAGAGGCGATTGCCCCCAGATACGTGTTGCGACCAGCAGCACATGGGACATGGAGCAGGGAGCCTTAACCAAACGAGGCTGCAGTATAGATCAGAGCGTGGCCATTGCCCCCCTTTTTTGTACTCCCCCTTCGAACACCCAGCACCCAACATCCAACACACACACACACACACACACACACACACACACACACACACACACACACACACACACACACACACACACACACACACACACACACACACACACACACACACACACACACACACACACACACACACACACACACACACACACACACACACACACACACACACACACACACACACACACACACACACACACTGCTGCCAGGTGCTGCTATAACAAGCCTATTATTCAAAAAAGTAGAGAAAGAAAATTGGAAGCATTTTTATTTCGGTGTGACCAGTTTCAAGTTTTGCCGGGTTTGACGGGTTCTTGGAAAGAGTGCGGAGCACACCAAGTGGAGAAAGAAGAAGTGCGTCGATTTTTGTTTTTTTTTTTTTTTTTTTTGAAAGAAGGGGTGGATGGGGGGCAGAGGCGGTGCGCTTGATAGCGGCAGTTTGATGGCGAGCCGGGAAGCCTCGTCTGCTGACAATGTTCGTCGTTAGGCTTCGGCTGCCGGCTGCGCGCGTATTTTCGAGCCCACCTGTACAACAACAATGGCTTTGCTTTTTGCGAATGTGGCGGAAGCGTTGAGAGAATCGGCCGATCGGCGCATCCCGGTTTTCAAGATTGCAACTGTTTCTACAATAGCATTTTAAGAATACTCGACGTAGCTGCTTCGACTCCAAATGGAAGGGAGGAAATATAGAGGTGAGGAGCGAATACAATACAAACACAAGCTGATTTGTTCTTCGCATACACGAACGTGTGTTGCTTTCTCACTCAGGACTTTGACCTGTTGTGTTTGTGTGATTTGTCGTGTAGGGGAAGACCCGCATGACCTTCATGTCCGTTTCAACACGTGGTTCGGGAGTTATAGCACTTAGGATCCCTTCGGTTCTTTGTCGAGCAGCATCGTCGAGCATTTCCTTTCAAGCTGGCGCTTATGTAAGAAAGATTATTCATTTTTTTTTTTTTTTTTTTGAGAAAAAAAGCGAAGAACGAATCGACAGGCCTACGGCCTCCAAGTCCCGACGTCCCGTATTTTCTTTTGGCGGCACAACCTTTTTCGCTCCCCCCACCCGATCGGTGTGAGGAAGCCCCCGAAAAGAATTGTGCCACCCTATTCAGCTCCTGCAGAAGTCCTATATTCGCAATTTGGAGCACTTCTTTCGAGAGTTAAGGGCTTCGCTTGATACTTCGGGGTTACAGTGTCTCCGGGTGAGTTGTGGCAATACGGGAAGCTGTGTCCAGACTGCTTCGAGTTTTAAGATTGGCGGTGCGTAACAAACGTAGAAAGGACATGCAGAGATTCTCGTGTGTATGCCACGAACTTCTTCGTGCCGCCTCAGGTCACTGGACCTGAATCCTATTTCCCTTCACTGGGATGGCTGCCGTGACGAACCTAGCTTCTTCGTATCACACATGCGGAGAGAGAGAGAGAGAGAGTGGAGAGAACGACAGTGAGGGTTCGTAGGAGGACGCGGCGTGCGTCGGGGGCCCGTGAGGAAGCACCGGCCACCTTGCTAGATAAAACCTGCCTTGGAAGAGGCCCCTTATTACCTGCGGGGGTAGGCACCCCTGCGGAGGCCCTCTTCCGTGTGCCTCCACGCGGAAGGAACACTAGGAGAGGGTGCGTGTGCGCTGTGTGGTAACCTGATACGTGTGCGCTGGCTGTTACACGAGCTTGATGCTCCGCATGGATGGTGCATGCTAATCCATGTGGTTCATGTACTTAAAAGAACTCAGTGCTTGGTGTGGATGCTTGGTGCGACCACCCCCGACTCAGGGGTGCATCGAAGGAAGAAGATGGTTCCGAGGGCAAGCAGCTCTCAGAAACGACCGGGGACCACGGGCACGCCAATGCCCTCGAAAGTGAAAAACGGGCACACGTGCCCGCCCTCGTACTCGCCGACTCAGTCAAAAAAAAATGGGCAAGGGTGGTTGGGGAAAGCGAGGGGTAAAATTACGGTGTTTTTCTCGGGTGCGACGGGGCAAAATATTTTTTTGTACAAGTGTTAAAGGGGGGGGTCGAATAATAACAGTTATTTGACACACGTCTGGTTGTCTAAAACACTACCACTATTTGATCCTGCTACTGTTCGGCTACCCGGAACTTTTTTTATTATTCGACGAATCGAATAATAACACAGTGTTATTATTCGACCCCCCCCTTTAGTTTTCGTCGGAACAGCATTAATCTTCCGAGATCCTCGATCTTACACGAACTAGGAAACCCCTTCACTACACAATAAAGCCCTTCGCTAATGAACCCATTCACGGGTCCCTCTGAGGACAGCCCTGGGCGCTTGGAAACGGTACGCGAATTCCTGAAAACACGGTAAGTCTCGCAAAAAGGCCCTAAAGGATTGGTTGGGGTTGCATACTACAGGCTGGGCCCCTACTTTTCTTAGAGTTAAGGTGTTTGCGTTGTTTTTTGAGCGTGATAGCTCGCTTAAAACTCCGGGTTATTAGAATTATTAGGGGGTTTAGAACGCCGGCATTCGAAGGTCTCTGGTCAACATTAGAGGCCGTTTAGAAAGGAGGTTTCTTTGTGTGCTGTTGTTGTTGTTGTTGTTGTTGTTGTTGTTGTTGTTGTTGTTGTTGTTGTTGTTGTTGTTGTTGTTGTTGTTGTTGTTGTTGTTGTTGTTGTTGTTGTTGTTGTTGTTGTTGTTGTTGTTGTTGTTGTTGTTGTTGTTGTTGTTGTTGTTGTTGTTGTTGTTGTTGTTGTTGTTGTTGTTGTTGTTGTTGTTGTTGTTGTTGTTGTTGTTGTTGTTGTTGTTGTTGTTGTTGTTGTTGTTGTTGTTGTTGTTGTTGTTGTTGTTGTTGTTGTGTTGTTGTTGTTGTTGTTGTTGTTGTTGTTGTTGTTGTTGTTGTTGTTGTTGTTGTTGTTGTTGTTGTTGTTGTTGTTGTTGTTGTTGTTGTTGTTGTTGTTGTTGTTGTTGTTGTTGTTGTTGTTGTTGTTGTTGGTGGTGGTGTTGTTATTGTTGTTGTTGTTGCTGTTAATCATTTTTTTCTTTTCTTTTTTTTGAAAGAACATTCAAAGACTGCGGCGTGTTATGACTGCGTCTACCGTTGAGATTTCTTGTGGAATTTTGCAAAAGAAAAAAAAAACGGCCGGTGTTTTAAAGTCTCCGGGTGACAGAAAGAGTGGAGTATGAGGGGGGGGGGGGGGGGGGAGGCATTGTAAGAGGGTGAGAACGGGGGGAGTGGGGCATTGTGAGAATGTGCTTGGATTGCGGGTGTCCTTCGTGGTTCGGTCTTATAACACATCAGGCCGACTCCGTCAGTGTGGGACCTAAGCGTCTGCGGGCAGGATGGCAAGAGGGGGATACAAATCGAAGACAGGGGTAGAAGTGAGTGCATCTCGCCTCGGCGCTGACTGACCCCCCCATAATGTCCAATTGCTGCCAACGCAGGAAGCCTTCTCCTCTTCGGGATCCCACAAGAGCGGGCGTGTGGTTGTTTGTACGTGCCCCAATTAAAACCCCCTTCGGCAGGCAGGCGTATGGACCCAGGAATTATGTTATAACGGCGAAAGAGAGCGTGTTGCGCTCGTTGAACGCAGCGCCCCCGTTCGTTTCTACGGCGAGCTAGCTAGTTCGATTCGCGCAGGAAGGGGACGTGTCAGTTAGACTTTGGCGGACACTTGCCGGCATAGTGGAGAACCCCCACCTTTATATTTTTTGGCGGACAGATGACGGCCTGGCAAACCATGTCCTGTAGGCGACTGTGGCTGACGCCCCTCTCCCCCCCCCCCCCCTTTTTTATCCCATGCAGTAGGCTGCAGTGGCTGACATAATATTATGGTGTCCGCCAAAGTCTACCTGACACGTTCCCTAAAGGTGCGTCGCCATTCGCGGTGAGTAACAACTCACCTGCTGAATGGCACCGAATGGGGAGGACTGCAAAAAAGGAGGTCTCGTTCGGTCCTGTACTCTCCGGTACGACAGGGCGACTACCGCAAAAATCGATCGAGGGAAGCGAGGTCGCGAACAAGGAAGAGGGAGGAGTTGCCTGCGGCATTCTTCCAATCCGGAATCCTCAAGTTTCCGAATCGTCGCCTTCCAACCTTGCTTCTGAAAGCAAATGGACTTAAAACACTCAGGGCTCACCCAATGCCTCTTGTCTCTCACTGGATCTTCGCTCGACCCTAGACGCACCGAAGGTGCTCAAAACAAGTTTGCTATAGAAAGAACGTGATTGGAGTGTGTGCCCAATGTCCGCACTGTGTTTCGGTCAAGAAGAAATACTCGACGTAGCTGCTTCGACTCCGAATGGAAGGGAAGAAATATAGAGGTTGAGGGGCAAATACAATACAACACAATCTGATTTGTTCTTCGCTTACACCACTGTGTGTTGCTTCCTCACTCTGGACTTTGACCTGTTGTGTTTGTGTGATTTGTCGTGTAGGGGTAGACCCGCATGACCTCACGTCCGTTCAACACGTGGTCCGGTAGTTACAGCACTTGGGATCCCTTCTGTTCTTTGTCGGGCAGCATCGTCGAGCATTTCCTTTCAAGCTGGCGCTTATGTAAAAATACTCGAGGGACTGCCTTGTGCTCAGTTTCAACGGAGGGGGAGAAACCCATACAACTACAACGAGGGCATTTGTTGTTGAACGCTTGCGCCCGCCACAAAACCCAGATTGACCTGTGTTTCGTGAGGGCTCCAGCACACATTTACCTCATTTGAGATTGGAACTATTGTTGCGATATTGGGAAGTCATTGGCATGCCGATGAGTAGCACACTCTGCCTGCCTTTCGCTACATGACACCACGTGGGTCACTTTTGACGCGCTTCCTTTCGTGGTACAACCCGCGACGGTTGCAACCGCTGCTGGTAGCTTGTGACAAGTTCGTAGTCAGACTTGTTGTGGTGTGAATACCTCGTTCGAGATTTCGCATCTGGCAGTCCCCTCAAGTATTTCCTGGAGTTTACAAAGCAGGTGCTTGTATGTACAAAAAAAGAAGCACTGTGCCGCCCTTACACTGCCTGGTGGTACCATGGTAGCAGTGTGGTAGCACTAGAGGGGGCAGGTTCCAATCGGCCTAGAAGACCTTCTTTTTTGAAACGCCAAACAGGGTCTTTCCTGTTTGCCAAACAGGAATACAGCTATTGCATAGTACCCTGGGACTAGCTCCGGTTTTCGTGGTTGCTTATAGGTTGTCAGATTGAGGTCCCAGCACCCCAGGTGAGTATACCAAAAAGGTAAAAGGGAGCGATTCGAATGGACGGCAGCGTCAGTGATCCACGAAGGAAGCAGTAAAATAATAATTGCATTGGCAGTGCAGGCCGGGAGGGGGGAACGGGCTCGGGAAAGAAATATCACTTTTTTTTTTTTTTTGGTTTGCGGTTTGCAGTCCCAGACCCACCGTTGTCGAGGGGTCGGGGGGGGGGGGGGGGGTGGGTTTGAGGGTGAGTTGCTTGCCCAAGGCTGAACACGCTTTTTCCAGACCGGGATGAAGGGGGGGGTTCTAATAGGAAGCAAACGAATGTGGGAGAAGCGTGGCTTCAGTCATCGATGAGAGGGGATGGGGACAATGGATCCACGATGGTTCGCGCCGTTGGACTGCGAAACGGCAGGACTGGTTAATAAAGAAGACAACGTCCGCACGCCCCTTGGAAGAAGTTAAGGTTCGGGGGGGTGCTGGCTGGTATCGCGTCTCCTGCCGGCGTGGATGGATGCACCCTGGTTTTCATTTTTTTCCCTTCTTTTTTTTTTTTCGAGAAAACGTGATTTTACACGCGACTGACTTTTTAGACTGTTTCTCGCGCGAATCGCTTAGTTTTAGAGTTAAAGTTCGCTTGAAATACCGGGGTTTTAGGGTCTCCGTGTGACCGTTCATGAATGGGTTCTCTTAGAGCAAGAAAGGGCTTTATGGTTACGGTTTGTATATTTAGTGCATGCTTTCGTTATGGGTTATGGCTAGCCATATCCGGGACTGTTTGTGACCGACACCAAGTACATTCCTTCGTGGAGTGTAATCTTGTTTTATGTGAAGTCCCTTTTTTAGACTGGAAGTTCGCTTGAAATTCCGGAAATTGAGAGTCTCTCCGGGCGACCTTGACGTCAAATGGGTTCTTCTGTTTCTTCGTTTGTCAGTGTATAATATAAGCGGGAGGGAACCTCTAAGCGAGGTTGTGTGTAGGTACCTTTCCTTCTTCTTCGAATCGCGCCAAACGGGGTGTGGTATAGCGTGTTTCGTCCTGAAGTGGATTCGCTCTAATTGGATCAAGGGCAACTCGAGTGAAGGCTGCCAGGGTGTGCGTGGGGGAGGGCTCTCTTTCCTTTTCGTCTTCGTAAGTGCACCGAAAGGAGTGTTGGTACCGCAAGATTCCTCCCGATGCAGATTTCTTCTGCCCCTGTTTGGATCGTGGTTTTGCCCACGTGACTGATTTTGTGTTGCAGTGTAGTGAGAACCTCAAAGTGAGGCTGCTGGGTGTACGGTGGCTCTCTTTTATAGAGTGAAAGTTCGCTTGAAACTCCGGGGGTTTAAAGTCTCCGGGTGTCCTTCGTCGTTGAGGGAAGATATCCTTTGTGCTCTGAGTGTCGTCAGAGGGGTGGTTTCACGAGGTAAGAGAATCGGTGGGTACCTTGGTTGTTGGTCATTGGTGGTTTCGGCCATTGTCCACATACCTTACTTACGGTACGCCCTCCTCAGTATGGTGCCGCAGGAGGTGACTGTCTGTCTTCTTGGTACCGTCTGACCGTCTCTTTTCTTTTTCTCCTTCTTTTCCTTGACCATCTAAGTCCCGACGTGGATTCGCCCTGTTTGGATCGTGATTTTGCACATGTGACTGAATTTTCCTTGCAGTGTAATGAACCTCAAGAGAAGCTGCTGGGGTGTGTGTGTGTGGCTCTCGTTTCTTCTTTCTCCTATCGCCCACTACTTAATTGCGACGAAAGGAGTGCTCATATCGTGCGTCGGCTTCCGATGTGGATTCGCCCTGTTTGGACCGTGATTTTGCACACGTGCCTGAATTTTTCGTTGCAGTGTAATGAACCTCAAGAGAAGCTGCTGGGGGGTGTGTGTGGCTCTCGTTTCTTCTTTCTCCTATCGCCCACTACTTAATTGCGACGAAAGGATTCGCCCTGTTTGGATCGTGATTTTGCACACGTGCCTGAATTTTTCGTTGCAGTGTAATGAGAATCTCAAGAGAAGCGCTGCTGGAGGGGGTGGCTCTCCTTCGGATCACCATCTTCCGATGGACCAGAGGTTTTGCTACGCAGTTTTCTATCTGCATCTTGGGCCTGCTCCACCCTTGTTCGACCTTTTTTCGGGTGGTCAGGTGAGCGAGGAGTGAGAGCTAGCTTAATGTATGGACAGAACACTGTCTCTCATGCATATCTGATGCTAGCATCCTTGTTCGACCTTTTTTCGGGTGGTCAGGTGAGCGAGGAGTGAGAGCTAGCTTAATGTATGGACAGAAGACTGTCTCTCATGCATATATGATGCTAGCATCAAGTCTTCTTCGAAGAAGATGCTGCACAGAAGTCGGGGGGGGCCCTGGGGGGGTTGTAGTAGGTTCCTTCTAGGTCGGGTGTCTACTGTTCAAAAGCAGCAGGGGTTTGGAATGGTGGTCGCTTGTAGAGGGAAAGTTTCGATTTTCTTCTTTTTTCAAGACTGTTTCTTTGTTTTAAGCAGGTGCTTTTGGACACACTGGGGGGGGGGGGGGGGGCAAAAAGGGGTGCGCTTACTCGTGCTCGTGTCGCCTCTGGCCATAAAGGCGGCACCTTTACGTGATAAATGGAGGCAACACTTTCACGGGGGGAGAAGAAAACAGACACTAACAGACTAGTGTAGCATAGTATCTTTCTCTCAACGGACTGAATCCAACTCGGTTCGTATAGTATTTTAGCCAGGGAAAGCTCGAAAGACAAGGCCGGTAGGGGGATTCGAACGAACCCCCCCCCTTTTTTTTTAGCGTTTATTGTGGTGTAGAGGTTCGGTACTTCAGGGTCTCCGGTTGACCATTGAGGCTGTGAGGCGGGTGGTATGAGCTTTTTTGTATAAGCACCTGCGTTGTTGGAAATACTTGAGGAGGCTGCCAGCTGCAAAAGATCAAAGGAGGTAAATGTGCTGTAGCCCGCACGAAACACACGTGAATCTGGGTTTAGTGGCGGGCGTGAGCGTTCAACAAAAAAAAGACTCATTTCGTTGTTGCATTGTTTCTCCCCCTCTAGCCTCCTTCGAAGTAAGCACAAGGCAGCCCCTCGAGTATTTTTCTTTGGAGCCACATACCACGCCGTGGACATGTTTTGTCACATTTACCTCCTTTCTTTTGCAGCTGGCAGCCTCCTCAAGTATTTCCTACAAAGCAGGTGCTTATACAAAAAAGAAAGTTGGCAGCGTTGGAACCTGCCATGTAAAGATACAAAACAGGTCCTTCGCACACGCATTGAACTTGCACTCTAAGTTGCCAAACATGAAATGTTGACCATGATCGGGGGGCCCCCACACTGGCGGCCCAGTCTCCTAGCACGTTCACAGCTTGGCTGTCTAGCCGTCGGTATCCTTCCGAGTCGTGGAACCCACACTGCGGGGTAGCAGTCGTCAACATTGCAGAATGCTTGGCGATAATGATTCGCGCCACTTCCCCGTGCGAGCGAGTCTCGGAACAGGACTCAAAACTGTGACCCAGGTGGCGACTGCCGACCATGACGGTTGCCTTCACCAGGAGTTTGGAACAGCTAGTCAGGCCAAGCTCATTGCACAGAGAGAGCTTGCCACATCCTCGGGTGAGATGTGCCGCCTGTGTGAAGACACTCAGCTGTTGCACGGGGCCGAAAACCCCGTGCAGCTAACACCGCAAGATGAAAACAGAGGAGAAGCTGACAGCCTCCCACGCTCTATCCGTCCCCCAAAAGATCCCGCCCCATCCACCCTTCGGAGAGGAGTCACAGAGGACCCAAATGCAGCGTGTCGGAAGCTCAAAGCCGACTGGTGAAAGTGCCAAGTGGGCTATACTTCGCCTCAGACGTTACCCACTCAAAGCCCTGAACTTAAACATGAGCAACCTGCTTCCGGGACTGAAGTCCAAACAATTTCTTCTTTCTTTCTTTCCTTCTTCCTAAATCTTTTTTTTGGACTATATCTCACTCGGTTCGTGTATAGCAATCAGCCGGGGAAAGCTCGGGAAAGGACGGCGGATCTGTCGAAGCACGTCGAATCAAGCGCGCCAATAGAAATGCGAAAACAGGGTTTTGCCTACCGCAGTAGCGGGTTTTTGCCTGTGCCAATAGAAACGCAAAAACAGGGCTTTGCCTACTGCAGTAGCGGTCGTTTGCCTGTGAGGCCAATATAAGTGCGAAAACAGGATTTTGCCTGCTGCAGCAGCGGGGTTTTGCCTTTGAGGTCAGTAGAAATGCAGCTATCGTTTTTGTCTATGTTTTCGTTCGTCTTCTTAACCATGGTGAAGTGCGCAGATGGCGTCAGCCGAGGCTGGTGAAAAGCTGGGGATAAGGGGGCAGGGGGGTGGAAATCTTAGTTAGTAGTAGATAATTGATGCTAGCATCAGGCAGGGGGAAGTTCTTAGTTGGGAGAAACTGTGTGCAGGACTTTCCCTGTATAAGTTGTGTGAAGGAGCGCGATTCTTTTTTTTTTTTTGTTTTTTTTTTTTTTTTTTTTTGCTCTCTTGCACTCAGGGATTTATATAGCTTTTGCTCCTCTGAAGAAAAGTCCTTTTTCCCCTCGGGGTCCTGTCCCGGATCCAAAATTAATTAGAATTGGTAGTCAACAGGCACCGTGCCAGCCCAGCCCAGCCCAGCCCAACAACTCCAGCCCAATAACCCAGCCCAGCCCAGTCCAACATACCAGCCCAGCCCAGCCCAGCCCAGCCCAACAACTCAGCCCAGCCCAGCCCAACAACTCCAGCCCAATAACCCAGCCCAGCCCAGTCCAACATACCAGCCCAGCCCAGCCCAGCCCAGCCCAACAACTCAGCCCAGCCCAGCCCAATAACCAGCCCAGCCCAGTCCAACATACCAGCTCAGCCCAGCCAGCCCAGCCCAGCCCAGCCCAATAACCCAGCCCAGCCCAGTCCAACATACCAGCCCAACCTCAGAGCTTCTCTCCCTTCGGGATGAGCGTATCAAAGGCTGTATTTACTGCCTCTAGTACTGCTACTTCTGATAGCATGCTGTGAGCTTCTGTCGTCATGCTACCTCTGACCGCCCAGCTTGGAGTGAACGACACTGGAAAGAAGGGATGACGGTGTAGAAAAGGAAGCAACGACGATCAAGGGTCGCTGGGGGGGCGCTTGGTCCGCTTGGAAAAAGAGGTAGGCCGAAAGACTAGACCAAAGACACAGGATTCTGCTCCCTGCGCGATCTCCAAGCCAGAATGGCCTTCGCCGCTTCGAAGTAGACCGAAATCTTCGCAAATTGCAGTCGTGTTCTTCGCACATTGGTGTACGAAATATTGTCATCGTCCTCTTCGCTCTCGTTACCTTCGGGCCTTGGAGGAGTCGCAAGGTACTCCCTCAGAAGCAAATCGAGGAACTCCTCTGTGATCTTCGGGGCGTTGTAAGACACAAACAGGCACATGCGGACAGTTTTGATTGCAAGCCTGTTCCGAAGGTAGGTTCGGAGGAGCTTGACCTTTGAAAACAAGCGTTCAACAGATGCTGTTCCGAGGGGCAACACAAGGGCAATGCGAAGTAGGCGGGTAGTGTGGGGGGTACTGTAATCGCAATGCCTGGTTGTTCAGGAATTCCTTGCAGTATTCTGTGAACGAAGTCTTGGGGGCACTTGCCTGTATTCGAGCAAACTCCACAAGGGCAGAAGGAAACTCCGTGCGGGTGTCGCTTATCGTACCCTCGTCAAAAAATGCGGGGGTCTCGGTTTCAGCCACCGTTCCTGCAGCGTTTTCAACGGCCATTGTTTTTTCGGTCCCGAAGTGGTCCAGGGCAGCTTCGAGCATTCCCTCGAGCGCCTCTAGGTTTCCCGGTTGGATGCGGGCAACAACTTCCGGTGTCGTTCCATGAAGGGAAACGTCTTGAAAAGCCCGCTTGAAGTGGCGACCACGGGGGTCAAATACCCCAAGGCCCTGCAGGCCTGCAGGACCGGCAACCCGCTCAGCCTCTTGTCCACTGCCTTGATAAGAGAGTCGATGAACGTTTTTCCTATTTGCATGTGAAACTGCTCCACAAACTCGTGTGTGACGGATGGTGTTCCCCAGTCGGCAGGCTTCGCCCAGTTGATTTGCAAATGGCAGGAGCTGTACTCAGGAAACTTTGTTGGGCTATCCATTAGGGTCTTGAGCTCGTTCACATAGAACCCCTTTAGGTACCCAACCTCTGCCCAGCACAAGTCCGCACGTTGCAACTGGGCACTGAAGCGTGACAGGATAGGAGATGCAACTGAAAGAAGAAACAATGCAACGAGAACCGAATTATTAAGTTCGGTGCGCAATGCCTGTTCACCGTGACAAGACAAGGAAAACACGGCGTGCATGCATGTCTTCAGCGTGGTCACGAGTGTGGATGCAGCTCGAAAATGTGACACCCAACGAGTGTCTCCCACTTCCACCAACTCGAGAGAGCGGAAAAAGAAAAAGTTATCCGCGACCTCATGCATGCGCCTGACATCCTCTTTGGCTTCTTTGAATGCACGCACCTTGGCCTGTGTGTCCCCCCTTCCGCGCCGAAAGTAGACAAACACATTTTTAACGAACGAGAAACAGGAAACAACCACAGGAATGTCGTCTCCGGCACTCACACATGCGAGGTTGAAAAGGTGCGCCAAACACCATACCCAAATTATAAAAGGGCACATGAAGCGACGCACATGCGAACAGGCGCCCTCATACAGGCCGCTCATGGCAGCGCAGCCGTCGGTACAAATTTAATTAGAATTGGTAGTCAACGTCCAATTTCCGATCCCAAATTTAATTAGAATTGGTAGTCAACGTTCAATTTTGAATCCAAATTTAATTAGAATTGGTAGTCAACGTTCGATTTTGAATCCAAATTTAATTAGAATTGGTAGTCAACGTCCGATTTCCGATCTCAAATTTAATTAGAATTGGTAGTCAACGTTCGATTTTGAATCCAGATTTAATTAGAATTGGTAGTCACATTC
>JAPJBO010001151.1:0-63986 GCA_030068145.1 Diplonema papillatum | reverse complement strand
CTGCCTCGGCTTCGTGCCTCCTGCCTTGTGAGGCTCTGTCTGCCACCCTTCTCCTCGTTGCCTCCACGAACCTCGCGAGGAGTTCCTCCGGGCTTGGCCCCTTGACTCCGGGCCTGTTGCCAGCCGGCTCGGGCCCATCCACCGTCGACGGCGTGCCATCTCTCCTCTCTGTGTCCTTCGAGGTCTCGGGCTGCTCAGGGGCCGGCTGGTATACTAAAAGAAAGGTGTCCGTCCCCTCGAACCTCGGCACGGACGAAAAACTGGCATGCTCACCATCAAGAATCGTCCACCTCTGCTCCCTCTCGGCGTGTTCGTTGTACGCGTGCACCCTGTAATGGCCCGCGTTGTTCCCCCCTGTGTGCGATACCACCGCTGTGAGTTCCAGCTGTCTGCCCAGGCCTGGCAAAGTTATTGTGGTATCTGTGGGCACTGCTCTCCTGTCTGTGCAGTCGAAAGGGCGCGCCCTTTGTAGCTGAATGATCACCGCTGTGCCGGCCTGGCTAAAGGAGGGCTTAGTCTGGGTCTGCCCCCTGACCCCGCAGTTCTCGCATCTGTAGTCCGCCCCTGCCGAGGACCACGCGAACGCTTCGTCGAGACACCTCTGCACCGAGCCAGCTCCTACGGGGAGGATGGTTATGTCCAGGTCCTCTTGAGCCATGTGGCCATACTGGCACTTCCCAAACTTAACTTCGACCGAGTACCTGTGACGCAGGCCTGCGATTCGGTCCGCCCAATTGGAGCTGCAGGCTCGGTGAGCCGTGTTCTCTTCTAGGATCGCTGAGGCCACCGTCCGCAGGACCTCTCCCACGTCGTGTTGTCGACCGTCACCGAATGGGCCTCTGACTTTCGCCAGTACAGACCGCAGCACCGCCTCTGAACGGCCGCCTGTCACCCACTTGTGTACCTCGCCTCCTGCCTCCGAGCGGCCTCTTCCCTCTCGTAGGCCGAGACCGGGCGGCGACTGCCCGGGCGTGAACCCCTCCACCTCCGCAACCTCCTCGGCCGCCTCTCGAGTGTTTTTTTTTTTTTTTTACGCCGCTCCACCCGGCACTTGGGACCCCGTAACGCGCTCATGGGGGTTCCATTTTCATGGGCGCGGAAACCAAACGGGAAAAGAGGAAAATTCCACCACGAATACACAAGCATGTCCGCCTTACTCTATTTTACTGGGGGCTGTTTTGGTTTTGGTGGCGTACCACCTGCCCTTTTCGTCCTGTGGTGGCGAGCCGCCCACATGACCTTGCATTTTTGTGTTCTCTTTTTTTTTTTTCCCTTGCGTATTGGCCTGTTTGTGTATTCGCGTTTTGAAGGTGGTGGGGGGGGAAATGGTAAACATTCTGAAAAACACGGCATACCTTGGCTGGAAAAGAGAGATATATAAATAAGAGGAAGGGCATTCCGTGCATAAAAAGAAACGGAAAAATAGGGGAGCGAGGAGGAGGAGGAAGAGGAGGGACAACCAAAAAATAAAGAGAGGGAATTGAAGCCCTCTTTTTTTCTCCCCTTTCCAGAAGGGACACAAACAAAATAGTGTGTGAGTGAGATGGCGAGAGTGGGTGCAAGAGAGAGAGTGAGAGAGTGAGGGAGAGAGAGTGGGAGTAGAACGGACCATGGGAGGGAGTAACGGGGTGCCAAGGGGAGGAGGAAAAACAAAACATACCGAAAAGGAAAGTGATGGGTGGGGGGGAAAATGACTCTTGGGTTGTAGTTGGGGGCCTGGGGGGGAGCATGCCAGCAGTGGGGGTTGGTGGGCTCATTTTTGGTCCCTCACGCACAGGACATGAGCTGACCTCGTCAGCACTGGCCAATTGACCTTGCGCACTCTCTGTGGACGATCCGTGCTGACGATGTGGGCCGAGCCCCCGACAAACCTGGCCAACACCCACTGGGCCCTCGGGTTCTTCGGCCCTACTATGGCGGCGGTGCCTTCCTGGTACTCGAGCTCCGCTCCATCCGTGAGCTCGAGACCTAGCAAATCTCGCGCTGCTTTTCGGAGGGTGTTGACCGTGAACCACCCCTCCTCCTGCGGTTTTTCTGCCAGGGCTTGGATGTCGTGCTCCCGGGCTGTTGTGTAGAGCCACGTCTGGATTCGGAACAAGTCGATAAAGTTCGCCCTGTCTCTCTGCCACTCATCCGCCAGCCAGTTCAGGGCTGCCCATCCGCTCTCCCCTCCTCTGTTGCCCTCTGCTGGCTGCGTGTGGAGACTCCTTGGGAACCGGGTACCAACTGACTCTGGGACTTTGACTCTGCGCCACTCATCCGGGTGTCTATGGGGGTCTTTGGCGAGTTTTGCGACTGCGTGGGCGGTGAGGGCTTCCTCTTCTTCCAGAGCCTTTGCACGGCGGAAGGCCAAGCCTTCTTCTCTGTCTATGTCCATCTCCTCGGTCGTGCTGGGGGGAGCTACTTCTTCATCCTCTGTAAGGTCGATGACTTCCCACGTGCCCTCCGGTCCTCTTGCTCTCTTCGGTACCCCCCGGATTCGACTTGGGAGTGTGCCTTCTCCTTCAGCAGTGTCTCCCCGGTCCGAGCTCCTTTTCCTCCGCCTGTTGAAAACTGCTCCTCCTTCTGCGTCTATGTCGGGCACTCCCTCAGCTGGGGTCAACCCCCTTGCTGCCGTACTCTGAGGCTCTGAGGTGTCCAGCCCTGCCGCAGCTTCTTCAGGCTCGGTGTCCGGAACAGGGGCCCGGGGGGTATCAGGGGGGGACTCATGAAAGGCCTGCCCGTCCGCCTTCTCCTCCGATCCAGTTCCCCTCGACTTTGTGGCTATCCGTGGACCTGTCGACAGGGAGTTGGGCTCGCCCGACTCCGAGCTCAGTGAATCCCTTTCGATGTCCCCGGCTGCCTCGGCTTCGTGCCTCCTGCCTTGTGAGGCTCTGTCTGCCACCCTTCTCCTCGTTGCCTCCACGAACCTCGCGAGGAGTTCCTCCGGGCTTGGCCCCTTGACTCCGGGCCTGTTGCCAGCCGGCTCGGGCCCATCCACCGTCGACGGCGTGCCATCTCTCCTCTCTGTGTCCTTCGAGGTCTCGGGCTGCTCAGGGGCCGGCTGGTATACTAAAAGAAAGGTGTCCGTCCCCTCGAACCTCGGCACGGACGAAAAACTGGCATGCTCACCATCAAGAATCGTCCACCTCTGCTCCCTCTCGGCGTGTTCGTTGTACGCGTGCACCCTGTAATGGCCCGCGTTGTTCCCCCCTGTGTGCGATACCACCGCTGTGAGTTCCAGCTGTCTGCCCAGGCCTGGCAAAGTTATTGTGGTATCTGTGGGCACTGCTCTCCTGTCTGTGCAGTCGAAAGGGCGCGCCCTTTGTAGCTGAATGATCACCGCTGTGCCGGCCTGGCTAAAGGAGGGCTTAGTCTGGGTCTGCCCCCTGACCCCGCAGTTCTCGCATCTGTAGTCCGCCCCTGCCGAGGACCACGCGAAAGCTTCGTCGAGACACCTCTGCACCGAGCCAGCTCCTACGGGGAGGATGGTTATGTCCAGGTCCTCTTGAGCCATGTGGCCATACTGGCACTTCCCACACTTAACTTCGACCGAGTACCTGTGACGCAGGCCTGCGATTCGGTCCGCCCAATTGGAGCTGCAGGCTCGGTGAGCCGTGTTCTCTTCTAGGATCGCTGAGGCCACCGTCCGCAGGACCTCTCCCACGTCGTGTTGTCGACCGTCACCGAATGGGCCTCTGACTTTCGCCAGTACAGACCGCAGCACCGCCTCTGAACGGCCGCCTGTCACCCACTTGTGGACCTCTGCAGTTAGTTCTCCCTTCTCGTGTGTGCCGCACTGCTGGAAGATGGCTATCTGCTGCGCCATGTTGGTGACCGCAAAAAGGTTCAACGCCGCCTGCAGGTAGCACGAGTTCGTGGTCTTGATGCCTGATCGGCCCTTTGCACCCGGTTTTGCGATCGTCTTATCTCCGAGCCGGTGAGGGTCTCCAACTTCCTCCGAGCTTGGCAGCTCAGAGTCGAGAGCGGCCAGGGATTCTTTCCTCACGCGGTTCCGCCCCGTTCCTGGGAGGTCGGCAATGTTGCTCGCTTTGTGTGAAGCCAAGCCGGCACCCGGGGTTCTGGGATTTTCGCTTGCTGTCTCGCCTGTCGTGCTTTGCGGGGACTTCCTGCTCGTCCGTGGATTGTCTGCTTCTGCCTCCTCGGTTGCAGCCGCTTCCCCCTTTGCCATCCCCTTCTCAGCTGCCATGTGTGGTTGATTTGCGGCGCTGGGGAGGGAGTGTGCTGGGGGGGTCACGGTTTCATGTTCTTGGACGGGGACGCATTCTGGCCGTTCCACCTCCAACAGGGTTCGCATGATGTCCACAGTTTCCTGGGAGCTGCTGGGGGTGCCTCCTTTTTCCGACCCTCCGGTCCCTGGGTGCCGTATGCCTTCGTCCGGTTCTGGCGACCATGACTGGCCTTGGGGGTCGTGTGGCAGTCCTGTCGAATCGCGCGTGTATGAACGAATCTGCCTCTCTTCTGTTGTGCCCTCTGTTTTCGATCGGCCCGTTCTCCCTCCTCCTGCGACTGCTCCCGTCTTTTGCTGTGGTGCTTCGCCTCCCACTTGCGCTTCTGTCCCTGTCTTTTCCGCCTCGGGTGTCGCTCCCATCAACATTCCCCTTCCAGCTGCCATGTGTGGTTGTTTAGCGGCGCTTGGAGGATGGGGTGTTGGGGAGACCTTGGGCACGGGCTTCAAGCTGGAGGAGCAGTCACGCCCTTCCCCTTCGAACGGGGCTTGCATCAGTGTCACTGTGTCCTGGGAGCTGGAGGAATAGCCTGTGCCTCTGGCTTCCAGGTGTCGCGCAACTCTGTCGGCAGCCGTATCCGATGGCCGATTGAATTGGTGGAGTGTTGCTGCACCGTCTGGCTCCCCGGCTTTAAGAGAGACATGCGGACCCGAGCCTTCCGCTGTTCGGGCGCCTGTTGGTGGGAGGGTCGCTGATCGGGTGTCCCCTGCTGCCATGTGTGGTGTGTTGTTGGCGCCGGTGAGTCCGTCAGAGACTGGAGTGTGTCGCTCAGTGTCTGGAGTGTGTGACAGAGAAGGCCGGGGGGGCGGGATGTCGTCCGGTGTCTCGAAGACCTCTGCTTGCATAGCTTTCAGTACCTCTTCTGCCGACCATCCCTCGACTGCTTTCCCGACCCCTACCCGGGTTTGCAGATGTGCGTCCTCTAGCCTTGGCCGGCCCACTTTGCCCCGCCCCTCGTTTTCGGACCGTGCCTCTGGGCTGGGAGTCCGCCCTGTCTGCCCGAGCGGCCGGGGGCTTCGATCGCCTCCAGGCGTGCCTGGGACGTTGTCTGCTGTCGATTTCTGCATCGACGGCTGCTCTCCCGCTGCTGTGTCACTCCCGGGCCCCTGACGGGCAGCCGGTGGCATTTGCTCTCCCGCCGCATCCTTTGGTGGTATCGCTGTTGCCTGGGCGGCTGTCGGAGGAGCGGCCTTAGCTGGAGCTGTCGGGGAGGCGGGGGGGGCGACGGGGCCCCCGGCCGCTCTCGCCGGCGACACCGCTTGCAAGTACTGCGTCACCGACATTGTGCGCTTTTCCTCCTGAATGAAGCTCCGGGGCGGATCTGATGGAGTTGGGAGGGCGTCGCTCCCCCGCTGTGCTGTGCTTTCCCGGCTTTTTGCCCACCTCTCCGCTCTTCTTCTCCGCATCGGCATGCTTTTGATCTGCTGAAGCTTCTTGAGGTATCTTCCGGGGTCACCCCTTCGCTGGACTGCCTGTCCTTCCCCGGAAGACTCGCCCTCGGTCTCATCTGTTGCCATCGGAACGGGTGGGGGGTCGGCATGCCCCTGGCTGCTTGGCCTCCCTTGGAGGGTGTGGCCTCTCGGCGCTGTGGGGCCTTCCTTCCCGACCGTGGTGGCTTCCTGACCTTGTGTCCCCTGGTGCGTGTCTCCCACAGGAGGCTCGGCCCTGGGTGGTGAAGCCAGCGGAGCCTTCGGTCTCTCTGTGGCACCTGCGTGGCCCCCCTCCGTTTCTGCAGGGGCTGTTAATGCCTCGGCCGGGGCGCCTTGGCCCTGCCCCCTCATGTGAGAGTCATCCGTTGTTGGGGCCCCTGTACCGAGGGAGGGGGCGAGCTCAGCCTGAGCAGTGCTGTCGGCGAGTCCTTCTCCCGGTGATGCGGGGGCTGCTGTCGATCTTGGCGAGGCGTCCTGACTCTGCCCCCTCATGTGTGTGTCCCCCGACAGCGAGAGTTCGGACATGAGGGGAGGATCGGGCGGCATCTCTCTCTCTGTGCGGTTGGGGTGCACCCAATTCGGTGCGTCGCGTGCTGCTGAGGCGTCTGCCGGGGCGTCATGGACCTTTGTACCATGTGTGGCCTTCGACCCTTCTTCATCCATGCCTGTCGATCGCGGTGTTGGTGTCGGTGATGCTGGATCTGGCGGCGGCCAAATCGGGGGCAGTGTCCGTCCTGTCCCCTGACCAGACCTACTCGTCTTTCTCTCCGCGTCTTCCCTGGCTTTCTGCTGAACCGCCTTGCCCAGGGCCTCACACTCCTCTTGCCAAATCTCCACATCCAGCGAAACGTACTCCACTGGCTTTTCCCTGATGTTTCCGGGTTCCACTCCGATGGAGTTCCTGTCTGTTATTGTCCCTCTGCGGATCGCTGCCCTGGCTGCCCCTTTGACCACCTGTATGGAGATCCTTTCTGCGTAGTCGCGGAAAACCTCTGCTTTGTTTCTCCTGGCCCGGTCAGCTGCTTCGGCAGCCACTCTCCAGAGGAAGCTCCGGGCCTCTGCTCCGAAGCCGCCCATGGACTCGAGGGCAAACGCCGTGAAGCGCCGGTTGTTCTTCTGCAGCTCCTCCGCGTACTTTGTGTACTTGGTCGCCTCCCCCTTCCTGGCCGCGTACCCTTGTGAGATTGCCGCTTCCTGGCAGATGGATGCGCTTTGGGGATTGACGATTGTGACGTCGATGGATCTGGGGCGCCGCTCGTTCACTCCTCGCGGGAGGGAAACGTCCCCCGGGATTATCCCTGGCTTTGTGCCCACTGTGCCCTTCTCCTCCTTCTTCGGCTCCAGGGCCGCGTCCAAGCACGCCATGTACAGCTCGTCCCTCACCGCATGATGCTTTGCTGTCCAGTCCCCACCGTGGCGGCAGCTCAACGCATGGTGGCCGAGCCTGTCAAGGCCGTCTTTTTTGCACACCTCGCATGTCTGGCCCGCCTCAAATACCGCCGAGCCCAGCCACATCTTGACTGCTACTTCGAACTCTTGAGGCTCCATGTCCTTTCCTGTGTAGGGGACGGCCGTCAGCCACGAGCCGGCATGCGGGAGGGTAATCGTCAGGAGGCGTGCTTTCTCCCTTGGGTTGTCTTCGTCGCCTCAGCCCCAGGAGCATGCCCAGCCCCGCAGCGAGCATCGTCCACTGGGCCCCTGGGGCCAGGATTGGTCGTGCCTGCCGGGCACCTTCCCACATCGCCTCCCAAGCGGTCTCGCGGCCTGGGACCCGCCCCTCGGCTGCAGTCGACGAGCTCGGTCGGCCCAGTCCTGAGGCCCCTACGTTCGGCAAACCGTCCCCCCTCCTGCCCCGGAGCCGTTCCGTCAGGTGGGAGTCCCCCCACGCCGCCGCCGCCCCTACTAGCACTAGCGCCGTCCAAACCCACCGGCTGCGGGTACAACTACTCCGGGCCTGCGCCCCACCGTGTAGGCCACTTGGGCGGGAGCTTTTGAGAAGGCCCACCCTCCTTTCCCACACCAGCTTGGAGCCGCGCGGGTACCGGGGTTCCGGGGCAGTGCTGTGCGTCCCTGGGTCCTGTCGTCCCGGCCCCGAGCTTTCGGGGACCTTCGTCGTTGGCGGGGTCCCCCGGGCCAAGGCCCGCGGGACCTTGCTCCACCCATTGCGGACTATGTAAAAGAGCCCCAGGCCCGTCATCAGCACTGCCCCACCCCACCACGCCCCGGACACCGGTGCTCCGCCGGTGTCCGGGTCTTGTCCCCCCTCCGGGGGGAGGGGCCACGGGGCCGCTCGCCCCCTGCCCCCTCCCTCCTTCATAGGCGGCCGGGGGGTGTGTCTGTTCTCTTGGGGGGGTCGTGGGGGGGATGGCCGGTCTTGTGGCCGCTCTCCAACCCTGGCGCGTTGTTCCCCCCCATCGTCAGACCGGGAAGGGGGGCGAGGGCGGGGGCTGGGGCGGGGGGGGCGGGGCGTCCTTGGGCACCGGGCCTCCGGTGTCGGCGTGGGTTCGCCGTCGTCGGTGGAGGGTTGTGCCCCCCACCGGCCGCGTACCACCCCCTGGGGCCGTGGGGTCGCCTGCCCGAGGCAGAACGCCCCGCACAGTACGATTAACCCCCACACGCCTAGACCAGGGGAGGGTCCCTTCTTCCACCCTCCCGCCCTCCTGGGGGGGGCGCCCCTGCCTTGCGGGCACGAGACCGGGGTCTCTTCGTCCTCCTCGGGCGGGGCAGGCCTGCGGAGGCCTTCCCGTCTCTTCTTGTGGGGACGGGTCTTTCCCCTTCCACCCTCCCTCCTCCTTTTGTTTCTCGCCCACCACCTCCCCTTCGTGGTGGGCGGGTCCCCCTCGTCCTCCTTTCGGGGGGCCGGGCTGGGGCTGCGGGGCTGCTGCCCTTCCTCCTCCCTCCTTTTGGCCCGGGCCTCCCGTTGGCGCCCCGCTTTTACCCTCCTTTCTTCTTTGCTGGGGGTGGGCCTCAGTTTCTTCGGGCGGGGCTTGGGCGGGTAGGTGGGGAGCGGGCTCCGGCGTCTGTCCCCTCCTTTTGTGCCCCCCGTCTTTGGCAGTCGTGCCGGCCTGCCCCGGGCGAGGGGGGCATCCCCTGGGACCCACTCCGGCCCCCACTCCTGTGGTGGGGGAGGGGGGGGGACTCTTCCGGGGGGCGCTGGCGGGGGACTGGGCCCCACTAGCCTTACCCCCCTCCGGTTGGAATCTCGGAGGGGAATCCAGCCTTGGGCGGGGCTCTCGAAGACGTGTGTGTACACGTCCTCCCACCTCCACGGGCGGGCTTCCCGGGGCTGGGGCGCAAGGGATGCTGGGGGTGCCCTCGGGGGGGCGTCCCAGTCCCGTTCTTCTCTCTGGGGGGGGCGGCCCTGATCCCGCTCTGCGTCCGTCGCACCTCCCTGGTCGTGCTCCTCCTCTTCGTTTCTCCCCGGCTTGCCTGGCAGGAGACCTTGAGCCCGGTCGGTGGGGCGTTTCGTCCGAGGAGCTCCGACCGTGGGGTGCGACGGGGCATCGGCCGAGGGCTGGGGGGGATCGTGGGAGAGTGATCGGGCCCCCCCGCGCACCGACCTGTAGGTCAGCGAGACCCGGGGCTGTGTGACGTCGGCGGGACGAATCCCGTGCGTCCACAGGCACCTGGCCTCGCCTTCCATGTGGCACAGGGTGCCGACTGGCAGGGGGGTCCTTACCTTCCGTCCCCCCTTCTCCCACTCCATGACCGTGTCGCTTAAGAGCGACACGGTCGCGACCGTCGGACCCAGCGCCCGCTGGTCCGTGTGGGGGGCGATTCCCACCCCTCTCCCGTACCGGTTGACCAGCAACTGGTCCGGTACCCACCCCAGGCAAAAAGAAAACACCGGCCCTCGGGGTATGATCCCGGACGACTGCTGGCCAGGTGCGGGCGGGGGGGAAAAAGAGAAGCAGCTGCCGTTGTTGCTGCGGCTGCTGGTGCCGCTGCTGCGGGTGCTGGGGCTGCTGCCGTTGAGGCAGTTACTGCTTCTGCTGTTGTGGCTGCGGCTGCTGGGGCTGGGGCTGCCGCTGTAGGGGCCTTTGCCGTTGCTGCTGTTGTGGCTGCTGGATCTGGGGCTGCTGTCGCTGCGGCAGATGCTGCTGCTGGTGCTCGTGTTGCCGCCGTTGTCGGGGCCGTTGTTGCCGTTGGAGCTGGGGCTGTCGCTGCTGCTGCCCGTGAGGCTGCTGCTGCTGTCGTTGGTGCTGCTGTTGCTGTTGTGGCTGCGGCCGCTGCTGCCGAGGCAGCTGCAGCCCCGGGCGAGCCGGCGGCGCCTCCCTCCGACCCTCCGACCGGCGGATCCTTTCACACCCCTCCGCCGGGTGCGGGCCTTCACGCGCGCCGGAACGGTGGCGCCAGCCGGTGTCACGCGGCTCTTCCCCGGCTCAGGGGCAGGCGGTGACACGGGTGCGCGGTCGGGCGCCCGGCGGCAGAAGAACGTCGCACACCCCTCCGCCGGGTGTGGGCCTCACGCGTGCCTGAACGGGGGCACTAGCCGGTGTCAAACGGCTCTTCCCCGGCTCAGGGGCAGGTGGTGGTGGGCTTTCGCCCGCTTCTCCCCGGCGAGGGGGCGCGGCTTGGGGGGGGTGCTTGTGTGTATCCCTCTCTGGGGTGAGAGGGTGTCGGCGGCGGATGTTTCAATAAAGTACAGAAACTGTAGCTTTTAAATCGTTGGCCACTCTGCAGCATCACCGCCAGGTCGGCCTCAGTGATGTCCGAGCTCGGTGGAGCGTGGTGCCTCTCGTGCGAGAGGAGCATGGGCTCTCGCGTCAGCTGGCGCAGGACGCGAATCTCGTCCTCCCACAGGCCTCGCTCGACCTTCCCGTAGTCGGCCTTTGTGACCGGCATGGTGTCGATGGGCCCGCGGGACGTTCTGTACACCGGGCTCGGTGCCTTCGTGTACGTCCTCGATGCCAGTTCCGATAGCCTCACCCTTCACCGTCGTGGCCTCGGTGAAGCGAGCCCCCCGCTGCACCCACCTGCTTACTCGCAGCGCCACGCCCAGGGGGACCCGGTAAGTCACCTCTGACTCCCTCATGCGAAGGCTCGCCTCCTTCGTGGTCCACCACGAAACTCGGAGCAGACCCGGCCCCACGATGACCACGTCTGTCGGGGCCAGGGCCCGCAGGTCCGCCATCCGCAGCGCTCCCGCCCACGCCAGGCAGGCAGCCACCGTCACCTGCTCGTCGCCGCCCCTGACCAGCCCCTCGACGAGGGTCCGTTGCTGCTCCAGCGTGATCGGGGGGGCATGCGCCGGCACTTCCCTGCGCTCGAGCCTGGCTTTGAGGATGGCCTTCTTCATGGCCGCCAGATCCCCCGACGGCACCCCGAGCTTCGCCCCCAGCACCTCGACGTACTTGCCGACGGAGGCCGTGCGCATCTCGCCGGTCCTCGGCCTGCCTCTCTGCCCCGGCACCCTCGCGACGTACGCTTCCAACTGCTCCTGTGTCATGCCCTTGCCGAGCATGGCGGTCGCGAACGCCTTGATTCTCAGCGCGGGGGGAGCCGCCTGCAACCCCGCCACGGCTGTGAACCGCGTCAGCGACGCCACGATCGACGCCCGCTGCGCCGTCGTCTTCTTCGAGGTCGCGCCGCCCTCGAAAACCGCGACCCGCCTCTCCCACGCGGCAAACCCCCCTCTCTGGGAGGGGAGTCACCCGTTTTTTGTCCTGCGGGAGACGGGCCCGTGCGAGAAACGGCAGTCCACCCTTGTGCATCTGCCTGCTTTGAAATTGCGGCAGGCCGGCGCCTGACGCGGAGGGACCCCCCGAGCGCGGGGCGGAACCGACTTGGGCGCCGCCTTAAACTGCGCCGTGAACCGGCGCCGGGCCTGCCGCACTCTCTCGGGCAGAAGTTCCACCCTCAGCACGTCGCGCATCACTAGCGCTGCGCTGGGGTCGCGGGTCTCGTACTCCGCGTTCTGCTCCTCGTAGGAGTGGAAGAGCCCCCCCAGGCGGAGGATCCACATTCGTTTCGGGGGACCGGATTCCCCGCGGCGCAGGCGGACGAGGTCACGGACCCGTTCCGTGACATCGTCCCGCCTGTCCTGCAGCTGTTGGTTCCCTTTGAACCTGTACAGCCTTCGGACTGCGTCCTCAAACCCCCGCATGTTTGCCGCCGTCGGCTGCATTGTTCTCCACCGCTCCGGGTCGAGGAACGCGAAGTCGTCATCGTCGTCATCGTCGCCGACGTCCTGCCCCGCGACTGCCGCGCCATCCAGCAGCGCGAGCACCTCGCGCTCGTCTTCGAGGCTGCCCAGCTCCCGCTGCAGCGTCGGGCCCAGGCCCGCCCAGAACCCTGGGTCCTGCTCGTCAAAGGCGAGAAAGATTTCTTCCGCCCTCGCCCTCGGCAGGCCGGGCATGAGCTCGGCCGGCATCAGTGGTACCCCCCCCTCTCCCGGTAGCTCCTCTCCGCCTCTTGGCCTCTTGGCCTCCTTCTCCGCCTCGTCCTGCTCACGTGCCCTCTTCTGGGCAGCGCCGATCTCCCTCTCGGCGGCTTCAACTTCGGCCTCACGCCGGGCCAGGCCTGCCTCGAGATCGAGAAGGCGCTTCTCCAGGAGAGCCAGCCCCTCCGCGTCCCTCTGCAGGGCGTTCTGCTGTTGCTGCTTGGGGGGCATCGCAACTTGGGGAAACTTGGGGTAACTTTTTTAAGCCCGGCGGAGGTCAACTGACCGGAGCTACCGGGGAGAGTGTGCTTACGTTGTGTGGTAACCTGATACATTCGTGTGGTATGCGTCGATTGTCTAATGAGCTTGAAGCCCCGCATGGGCGCTTTGTTCCGTGCTGTGGGCGCCGCCCGATGCACGCGGTGATTCGTTTGCGACAATAAAACCTGAGGGAAAAAGACTGCGTGTTTATCCCTCTCAATAAAAAAAAAAATGCGAATGAGTGGAAACCCCATGTGCTGACAACGGTGGCTACCTGTTTTTTGGGCCAAAAGGGGCCTGCCATGCCAGCACTGGGACATCTTTTCATTTCTTTACATTCATTTCTTTAAAATAAGAAGAAAAGTGCGGACAAAAGGCTTAAAGCAACCTTCTCTTGACTTCGATGGGGTTTTTGCTGCCTTGCTGCTGCTCATCTAGCTGCTCCTGTTGTTCCTGTGTTTGGTGCTGGTGCTGCTCTTGCTCCTGCTTCTCTTGTTGCCTTTCATCGAAGCTGTGAAACTCTCTCAAAACCAAATGCTGCAGTAAACGACCCTCCCCCTTCGAAATGGAAAGGCTTGCATTTTTCATCGAAGCCCCGATTCGCAAACTTCGTCTGTGTTTTAATTTCCTGTTTAGGTTTCTTTGAAACGAAAGTTGCTGTCTGCCTTGCTGCTGCCTTGCTCCTCCTCTTGCTGCTCTTCTTGCTGCTACTCTTGCTCCTGCTGCTCTGCTGCCTTTCTCCGAAGCTGTGGAATTCTCGCAAAACCAAACACTGCAGTCAAGGACCTTCGCTTGCAAAGACTGCTTTCATTGCAAGCTCCGATTTCCTTCTTAAGCGCTTCAAACAAACTTCGTCTGTGTTTTGATTTTCTGTTTATGTTTATTTGAATTCAAAGCTCCTATCCTGTCTGCTGCCTTCTGTTGGTGCTCTTCCTCCTGCTGATTAACCGCTGCTGTCTTGCTCTGGCTGCCTTGCTGCTGCTGCCTTGCCGCTGCTGCCTTGCTGCTGCTGCCTTGCTGCTGCTGTCCTGCTGCCGCTCCTGCCTTGCCGCTGCTGTCTTGCCTTGCTGCTGCTGCCTTGCCGCTGCTGTCTTGCTTCTGCTGCTGCATTGCCGTTGCTGCCTTGCCGCGGCTGCCTTGCCGTGGCTGCCTTGCTGCTGCTGCCTTGCTGCTGCTGCCTTGCTGCTGCTGCCTTGCTTCTGCTGCTGCCTGCCTTGCTGCTGCTGCCTTGCTGCTGCTGCTGCTTTCTTGCCGACCTTTTTTACGCCTGGGAAGAGTAGGTGCACAGCTCGGAGGCCAGATACGAAGTTAGGGGCTTTCACCCACAGCAAAGGAACTGCTTGCCTTGGCCGCGTTTCGAAAAACACGTTTCCAGGGGACACCGCGAGGAGGTGGCAAGTCAGATTTTGTCCCCCAACCCCAAGACCACCCATTGAGAATTCCGGGGCCTTTGATGGCCAGCTTCTTGGACTTCACGACCTCTCAGGAGCACTTTGCTGAAGGAACACCGAAAACGTGATAGGCAACTGTTGCATGTCGAAATGGGGGGGCACGTTCTCCCGAAGTTGCGACCCTTGAAAGAACGTCGTTCGTAGGAGCTTCGAATTCCTGTGACGGTTTCGTTGGATGCATCGGTCAAAATATCAACAAAAATATGTACCCATAGCTCTGTCAGAACCTTTTCGCTGACTCGGAACTTCACATACCTTGACTGCTTCCACACGAACTCTCGAACACCAGATTTTTCAAGCACAACTCCGACCCGAACCATCTTGTGAATTTCTTTTCTTCTTCTAGTTCCTGTTTGCGTTGTGTGTGCTGAATCCTGTTTTCTTTCGAGTCGGCCTCTTCACACAAGAGGCCGAACCTGGACAAGAAGGCCCACATCGAAGCACTAAGAATCCATCAAATGCACGAGGGGGCCCGCAGGGCCACCGAGTGCGGGTTTGCGGGATCACCGAGGACCACTACAGAGAGAGATACCTGGGTGTCGTTTGGCGAAAAAGGTTGCTCCAACTTTCTCGTGGTGAATCTTTGGGGCACTTCACTGTCCGAAGATTCACAGCACGCACAAGCTGGATTGGTGACTTTACCGAGGTAGGGGCGGTACACTGGTCTTGGTCCTGAGGCAAAGAACCGAATGGTATCATGAAGGAGGCACGTGTTTGAGTCTTTGCTTGTTAACCTCCAAAAGAGAGAAAACAAGACGCGACTGTAACGAGTGTACGCCTCGCCTCAAGTGTGGCCGAGTGTGGGCTCGAACTCTTGCGAATGAGAGCGAAAGTGAAGACGAGCGTGAGAATGAGAGGGACCCATGCGAGCCACCATTCTCGCAATTCCATCAAAAAGAGGACAAACTCCTGGCGCTCGTACTCGTCGCATCAGAACTGTCTAATACGTGAGAATGTTCGTGTGGATGCACTTCGAGACGCTCTTGTTGTACCTTATGAGAAAGGCCCCACCCCTCGTAACGAAATACCAGCGTCAAAGAAGCGTCGCACTCGGAACAAGACCCTCTCCGGCATACAAGAAAGAGCTGGACTTCCCTTCTCTCGGCATTTCGACAGCAGTTTCGACTATTGTAGCAGCTCTCAGCGCTTTACGTCGTCACCAACAGGTGCGTTGCAACACGGTGGCAGGCTTTGGGACAGTTTTTGAAACCATGGCATTTAGTGTGCTTCTGTGTCTCGTGCTACTCAGATATCCACCCAGTTTCTGTTTTTTTCATGGTTCAGCTTCATTCCTACTGCCATGGTTCCATGGGGACTCCCTTTTCCCCTAAGGAAAAAAATGACCCTTCGTGACGCTTTTTTGCCTTAGATTGACCCCCCCTAGGCATAGTGGTCAAACGATTCGCATTATCGCATATTTTCTGTTATCAGGTATTTGGCCTTCTGTGCTACTTTCCTTCACCACAAGACTGGTATCCTGCGACCCGCTGTTTCTCAAATCCTTCAGCTCCGGTATTCCAAGAATTCCTGCTCCGAACTGTCACTTTTCAGCCTACGGTTTTCAGGGCTACGGTATTTGAGGATGACCAACCGCACGAAGAAGTGCGTAGTTTTTTTGTTGAAGACCAAGAAGATTCGCAAGCATCGACAAAATAGGCAAGACGGGGGTCCGGTACACTTGAATGTCTACAAACCAGCAAAGTACCCCATCACGACTTCAGGTCAAGCCTATGGAGGCCGCGACGACCACATGCTGTGCACCTCGTTGAGAAGGGAGCGATTCTCAGCAGGATACTTGGTGCTCGCCGTGACTTCTTTGCACCGAGAGATGAGAGCAGGGAAATGTTAACGAGGGTTTAGCACGAGACGGATGAGCCACGTGATTGGTCCCATGACAGCCCATATGCAAGCACGCTCGGCCACCATTTCCCCAGTCACCCACGTATGTTCCGTCGATCAGGGACGCCAGGCCCGGAGAGTTTCAAGCTTTTTTGGCCTCGCGAGTTCCTGACTAACGAACTGCACCAACAAGCGTGATGGTCAGAATGTTGAAGTTGCTTGGGTGAGGGCGGCATTATTGATGTTGGCAGCATCGACATCAATTTTATCACGGTGAAACGCTTCTGCAGCTGCCATCACTTCCTCTTTGGTCGCGTTGCGTCTTTTATGGACCAGAACCAGCCCAGGAAAGGTTTTCCTCCGGACACAACATTTCTTTGCACCAAAGAATATGTCCCAAAAATGACCTTGCGGCCAAAACACCCCCCAGTAAAACCACCTTCAAAAAATGCTCGTATGACGAGTTTAGACGAGAATCTGACACGAGAATACGACTCGTACCTACCCCCCCCGGTGTTTAAGATCGCGTTTTTCCGTGTTTAAGATCGCCCCCCAAAAAAACCGATCTTATACTCGGGGGGGGACGATCTTAAACACGGGGGGGGACAAAAAACACCCCAAAATTTTTTTTTCCGCTGCGCGGGGCCTTGGACCCCCCCCAACCAATCCCCCCCCATGGTAGCTGCGGCGGCAAGCTGAAGAGGCTACGAACTCATGATGGAGTGCGCAGACATGGTTTTGCGTTAGCATAGGGGTTTGACCCAAAAATGAGAAGCGAAGAGGACAGACATGTGCGTGCTGCAGTGATGAAAAGCTGACTCGCTTTGAAAGACGTAGCGAAGCGCGAAAAAGAAGAAGAGAAAAAGGCTGCTGATACTAGTCACGGCCGTCATGACGAATCAGTGAAAACAAGGCTGATCGTAGCTTGGATCTCGTCCCAGGTTCAATCGTGCCCTGCCAATCTGTCAACCTCAGAATTTGCACCAGGGCTGATGCAAAACAATTCTGCCCTGTGACATTTCTGATGCCCTTCGTTCCCCTCATATTCGTGCTGCGACGAGAGGCTCTTCTCCGTGAGACGGGTGTGTCAACTTCAATGAACTCAATAGGACAGCCAGGATCAATTATTGCGTTGATCAGGCACAGCATCGCAGCTGCAACGAGGGCAGCCTGACTCATGTATGTGAGCATCTTGTTAACCCCTTGAATCCCCTTCCTGCAGTCGTTTTGCATTCGGAAGACCAGCAGAAGAAGGAAAAAAACCGCAACTTACCACGGGCAACCAAGGATCTGCGTATCTCCCCCCAGAGATATTTTCCCTGCCGGAACCTCTCGGAGAAAAAGTACCCCAAAAAATACTCAACGTAGCTGCTTCGACTCCGAATGAAAGGGGGGAAATATAGAGGTAAGGGGCAAATACAATACAAACACAATCTGATTTGTTCTTCGCTTACACCACGAACAAAAAAATTCCCGCTGCGCGGGGCCAAAATCCCCCCCCAACAGTAAAAACACCCCCCAAAAAAAACTTGGGGGGTAGGTACACGAGAATACGACTCGTCTGCACTGTATGCCTACTGGGGGGGCTAATTACTATTAAACCGTATAATACAATTGAACTTTTTTTTCGGGGAATCGGCGCATCCCAACCGTATAAAACAATTGAATTGTAATGTTGCTGTACGGCTGACACTTTCGCACTGCCGTTGAGTGTGAGGCGGCCGTTTTCGTTTCTGCTTTTTTTGGAAAAGTCATGTTGGACCTCCAAAGCGGAGAAGAAATCTTAAAACGAGGTTTTGGTGTGCATTCCGAACCCGGGTCTTCTAAAGGTTTTGAGCATGATCATGGTGATGTCGCTGATGCCGTTGCTCGTGCCAAAGTCTTGGAGCTGGCTGTGTGCGGGGATCATGAAGCACAAACATGGCAATGGGCCGGCAATCGCAGTGTGGCGGTGGCTCCGGAGCTGCTGAGCCAGCTCCGGAGTTGAGCTTCGGAGCCAGCCGGAGACACTGCCAATCGTGACCGTGGCCCGGCATGGGGGCGATGGCCCATCGGATGGGACATCTTGTTATCCCCAGATTTATCGGTGGTGCCCGTCTGCCGCCAGCGCTCTCTGTCAAAAAGAGAAAGCAGTAAGTTCGTCGGACTGCGGTCGCCATGCTGTTGGAAACTCTGATACTGAGCAACCGCCCCAGAAAAAGTCAACCTTAGGCCCAAGTCAGGGTACTCTCTTGCCAAGAGTCTTGGCAGGAGTCTTGCCAGGTGTTGGTGGAAACACCCACGGCATGCACCAGTTGGGTATTTCCGACCCGGTGCACGAGAAATCAGGGCTCGGAGTCCGAACTGCGGGCTCGAACCTTTCGCTTGTTGCGTGAAGGTTTTCCCTTCAGTTTTTGCTCGGAGTTGCATTGTACTCACACTGTGTCATTTAGTCCCGACAACAACGTTTTTCTAACAGGCAAGCTGCACTTCAATTGTAATACACTAGTTTTTTGGGGGGGGTCTGAGACCCCCCAATTCCACGCCGTGTATCGTTATATTACGATTGAACTCAATTGTTGGCCCCCCCCCAGTAGGGCAATGCTATCAGCGTACGGCCGTACGTACGCGTACGCGTACGCGTAGTCACCGGCAAGTGGGTACAGGAGTAAACGTATACCCAACAGGAAGAAACATGCTCGCGAAGCCAGCTCCAAAGGCGGTTGCAAAGCTAGCTCCAAAAACAGCATAGAGGCCCAAGAACTAGCGGGGTCACTCGTGGAAGACCTGGGAAAGGGTATGAAGGAAGTCAAGTGCAAGTTCTGCACGGAGGGGACGCTATCGCCATGTGGTGGTAACATTTAGGGAGCGAGAGGTCAGTACTTCAGAAGCAGGCTGGCAACCGCCTTGTCTCATTGATAATATGAGGAGTGAGGAATCGTAGTGAACTTCCTCATGGGGTTTCTTGGATTTTGCCCGGGAAACACACGGGTAGTAACGTCAGAAGGTAGACGTGCTGAACCGGTACGGCTTTGGGTGCCGTACGCGTACGCGTACGCATACGCCGATTTTCGAAAGACTGGTGCGTACGCGTACGCAGCCACCAGGAAGGGGGGGGGGGCGGGTACCCCACCCACCCTCGTTGCCGTCCGGCTGACAACGATGCCGAGTTTAGGGGCCTTAGCATCAGCACTGGGGGGTAAATAGACAGATGGAGGTGGGAGCCGAGGCAGGAGGACCAAGGGGCAGGAAAAGTAAAAAGGAGGCGGAGGAAGAGGAGGCAGGAGGGCCAGGGGCAGATGGGCCAAAAGGGGGTGGCGAGGCGGAGGCGAGACGTTGACTACGAAGAAGCATTTCTTTGGACTACCGCTCCGGAAGCAACCGGATACCGGCAGCCCCGCTGTACCAAAATGGCAATCACAGTGTGTCTCGCGCTCCAAAAGAAAATGAAAACGTACCGGTACAGGGAAAAATAAGGGGTGGGACCTTGGTGTGGAAACGGCTTTGTACAGGACGAAAACCGGCTACAGCGGGTGGACACCAACGTATCTCTCTCTCCCTCTCTCTCTCTCTCTCTCTCTCTCTCTCTCTCTCGGAAAGTCAGCGCGATAGCGATGACAACGAGAACACGAAAAATGACAGGAGGGTGGGACCGGGCCCTGGGACTGCTAAGGCGTGACAACCCCGCCCCTGTCCCTCCCAGGGAGCCACCCCGAAACTAGCCTGCCCACCTGACGGTGGGGGCCCACCTGACGGTGGAGGCTCACACCCTTTGACTTGTTTTATGTGTTCTCTCTCTCTCTCTCTCTCTCTCTCTCTCTCTCTCTCTCTCTCTCTCTCTCTCTCTCTCTCTCTCTCTCTCTCTCTCTCTCTCTCTCTCTCTCTCTCTCTCTCTCTCTCTCTCTCTCTCTCTCTCTCTCTCTCTCTCTCTCTCTCTCTCTCTCTCTCCCTCTCTCTCTCTCTCTCTCTCTCTCTCTCTCTCTCTCTCTCTCTCTCTCTCTCTCTCTCTCTCTCTCTCTCTCTCTGCTACCAACTCGCTGATCGATGCTACGGCAGTTCCGCAAGCCCACTGCGCATCACGAGTTCAGCCCCGCGCATCTACGCTCACAAGGCAACCATGATCACTTCGGTGTGAGGTATCAGTCCTGACACCGACTTTTTTGCCACGCGCGTGCGCGCGGTTTTTGAGGTGAGTGCGAGGGCGAGAGGGCGGAACGCGTGTTTCACTATTCTGTATAAAGAAAATGGGAGAAGCAGTGGGCCAGGCGGGCAGACCCGGGTTTGCGGGTTGGAGTGCTCTGGCGGGACACCATACCCCTATGCTGAACTTCATCAATCATCTCCTGATGTCATCATCCGAGTGCTCAAGCCGAAGCGAACATCTCAGAGAATCACACGACCACCAGGCAGCGGATCAGTAGGGTGCGCGGTCACAGAAAAGAGAGATTTGCAACGAATCGTCTATTTTTTCTTTTTTGATTGACCATTCATTCCATTCCATTCAAATTGACCAACATCTAGAGACTCTGAAGATTCATCGTTTTGTGTTACCGTCGATCCCGAAGGACGATCAGTTTGGTGACGGTCAACCAACCACAGCTTGCAAAGCTTGAGTTGGAGGCAGCACAGTGCTACAACCCCGTCCGCTCTGCCCTGTGGCTGGCCGTCTCGACAAGCTTGTGTTCAGCGCAAGCGCCAAGCCCTCAGGTGCGCTACGCAGTTTGGGAAATCAGTAGCCACTTGACCCGTAGGCCCGTGGCTCTGCAGTACCGCCGAACACGTGAAGCTTGGCACCCGGCAAGTGTTCCGTTGCGGCGCCCCAGCACTCCATTCACGTTTGACATTGACTTTGCAAACGCAAACGTTTGTCAATGCACAGCTTTGCCGTGATCGCCCCCCGCACGGTGCACTAGTCATGCCATTTACTAGTCACATACTACTGATCTTACTAGTCTGATTCTTACCAGTGAATGAGTCCACTCTTGTGGGAAGAAAAAGTACGCCTTGTAAAGGGACTTCTTCACGAAATGCAGTAGTCACATGCGGAGAAAAGAGAAAGAGAGAGAGAGAGAGAGACGAGTTAGAGTGCAGGGACCATCTCTCCGAGGAGTATCCGGTCGCCCCACTACTAGAGAGACATAAATAGAGACAGAGGGTTTGGAGGAGGACGCTGGCGTGCGTCGGGGCCAGTGAAAAGCACCGGCCACCTTGCTAGATAAATCCTGCCGCGGAAAAGGAGCCCTTTCATTCGCTGGGGCCAGCACCCCTGCGGAGGCCCTCTTCCGTGTGCCTTCACGCGGAAGGATAAAGAGCACGGGCACCGCAGAAAATCGCGTGAATGCGATTCATCCGAAGCTTGTAAGCAGGCATCCTAATGTGCATGACTGCGACCTAAAGGAAGTCATTGACCTAGATTCGACGAATCCAATACTGAACCAGTAGCTAAGAAAGACGGGACAAGAAACCCGTCTTGCGCCCTTTATTAGCATGCATGATGCTAAGCACAATCTCGACGGCTTGTCGATCAAGTAATTAGGTCCATCACACGAAGCCTGGAGAGGTGGGCGGTTTCTGGTACCCGGAAAAGTAGCATAGGGACCGAACCAGAAATAGAGAGATTCGATGACGCGGATTAGTCGGCGCAGCGGGCTCCGTAGGTCTACAGCAAACGGAGGAGAGCGTGGCTGTTCTGCTTGAGCATCCACGGTTGCAAGTGTCCTACTCTGTCGATAAAGGCCTCCGCACAAAAGTCCTCAGTTCTTCGGCACTTCCCCCTGCCGTAGCTGGACGTGATAGAAAGTTTTCGGATCATCAGCTTGTGATGTTCAGTTAGTGCTTTCAAGTCGAAATGCTTCCATTGCACGCCATGTCGCGCCGCCGCGCTCTGCATCATGTCTAAAACCAAGTTCTCTGTGGCATAGTCTGCGGGTGGAAAATCACAATTCGTAGAAGTCGACACCCAGATACCAATAGGTGTATGTTTCGACGTTTTTCCTGCCTGTTTCAGAACCAACGACAAACTTTCGATGTACTCGGCCACGTCAGTCATATTACTACGCCATTTCGGCCGCCACAAGCCCGCGTTGACAATAATCACGTCGTGCGACACATTGTTGGCGAGCAGAGACTGTATATAATAGTGCGTTGCTCAGGGTAGTCGAAGGCCTGACAATCACACTAATGCAACAAATTAACATTGTTGGCGAGCAGAGACTGCACGAGGCCGTTGGGATTTCCTTTCCACGCCGGCTCTCGCTTCGGATCATCGGCCAAAACTGTGTTGATGTTCGCTGCCATTTTCACCGCGTTGCAACCTTCGAAAGTGTGGGCGAGGCCGAACGCGTCCGCATCACCGTGCATGAAATAGAACACGGCCCGCGTATCTCTTTCTTTGTTGTAGTAGAAACGGTTTTCCTTCTGAAGCTCCCAGTAGTGGCAGGTAAAATGTCCACCGACCGGGGCAGCTCGGCGGCAGTCGCAGCACATTTTATCATAGACCTCCGTCGAACCTGCAGGATCGTTGAGAGTGAAACTTCGCCTCCTCGGAGCCCAACAATTTGGTTTTGTGATCCCCGCATTTTCATGATTCGCCATCGCGGGGGTCGCCATTTTTTGGGTAGCACCCGGGAACAAAGAGATCAGTCATCTGCTCCGGATTAAGATTATCTTCGACTGACCGAGTTGGAGGGGACTTTTTGTCTGCGGCCGTGATAGAACCAAAGAAGCTAGGAACAACGAGATGGCAGACGGGATGTTAGGAAATGAATTCGAAACTATGGAGGGTTTTCTGGAAGTTGTTCAAGGCTGAGAAAAAATGAATAAGTGCTGGAGAGTCGCTCTGCCGGAATGCTTACTGGCAATGCCAAGCTGAAGAGCTGTTCATGTGGGTAAATAAATTGTTCGCACATGCTCAGTTTGCCGTGTTGTACATCTCGAAGTCAATTCCTTTTTTGGAGGAGGCACACGTTGAGTCGTACGAACTCACGTATGCCGTTTCTGTTCCGCCCTTGGAACATGCAGCTTACGAGAAAGGTCGCTCCCTGGGATAAAACGTGGCACAAGCAGACCAAACCAATCGAGAAACGTGAGCCAGGGTGAGGGAACTTACACGTGCACCAATTGCAGCACCATTGCGGGCACAACTCCAAAATTTGCCCGAAACCAGCCCGAAAGAATGTCGCATGTGCTTTCGACATCTAGGTGTCTGAGCAATGACAACCACATGCCCTTACTGTCAGGGACGTTCAACTACAGGAACAGGAAAATAGGTTCATCGCACAGCCAGATGCGTTGATCAGCAACACAATCAAACACTAAACCTGAGACCTTCTGTCTGACGCCCGGCTTCGCAACCAAGAACCTGGTTGCTGTTAAATCTTGCGGTGTTGCCTGCCACCACAATTCCGACGGCCACCCCCATAGCCCATAAACAACCATGCATGCAGACGCATCCTTTATGCATTCTATGTCATGCAGCGCTGGTGAAACAGTGTGAGCATAGTGCGTTGCTCAGGGCAGTGTGAGACTTAGCTAGCTATTTGGCCAGCTAGCTATTTTTAGCTATTTATAGCTAAAAATAGCTAAAATAGCTGCCCAGACGACTGAAAATATGTTCACGTCTTTTTCGTCAGAAAACCTCAGGTAGGTACCCAAAAATGCAAAAGAATTGCGACGAAACCAGATTTTCTGCCTCGTTCTCGTTTTCAGAGTCGCCCAACCCCCCCCTGGTACCCCCCCCCGCCCTCTCCGGGCCGTGTCACGGCGTGTGCAGGGTATCGATTTCCTGGCTGGTGACATTTTCCCGCTGGTCCATGTAGCAAACCTTTTTCGACGAGTTTTTGCTCGTTTTCAGCTCCGATGAAGAGATCCGTGAAAAATAGACCCGGAGACGAAAAACTATGTGCGTGGTTCGGGGCCCTTTACAAGTTGCAGGGCGCCGGGCGTGGAAGCCGCCACGTGTGGATTGAGAAGGACGGGAATCGATCCCCTGGGTGGTGGCATTTTCCCGCCGGACCACGCGGCAGGCCTTTTTCGACGAATTTTAGCTCGCGATCAGCTGCAATGAAGAGATCCGTGAAAAATAGACCCGAAAACGAAAAAGTATGCGCGTGGTTCGTGGGTCCGTGCATGATGCAGGGCACCGGGTGTGGAAACCACCAGGTGGGCATCGAGCAAGACGGGTATCGACCCCCTGGTTGGTAACTTTTTCCCGCTGGTCCATGTAGCTGACCTTTTTCGACGAATTTTTGCTCGCAATCAGCTCCGATGAAAAGAACTGTGAAAAATAGACCCGGAAACGAAAAAGTATGTGCATTGTTCGTGGGTCCGTGCAAGATGCAGGGCACCGGGCGTGGAAACCACCGGTGTGCACTGGGAAGAACGGGTTTCGATCCCCTGGTTGGCGACATTTTCCCGCTGGTCCACATAGCAGACCTTTTCCGACGAATTTTTGCTTGCGAACAGCTCCGATGAAGAGATCCGTGAAAAATAGACCCGGAGACAGAAAACTATGTGCGTGGTCAGTAGTTTTTACAATTTGCAGGGCACCGGGCGTAGAAACCACCAGCCTGATCAGGTGTGCATTGAACACGGACGGTATCGATCCCCTGGCTGGTGGCATTCTGTTGCTGGTCCGCGTAGCAGACCTTTGTCGACAAAGTTTTGCTCGCGATCAGCTTCGATGAAGAGATCCGTGAAAAATAGACCCGGGAATCAAACACTACGTGCGTGGTCCGTGGGTTCTTATAGGATGCAGAGCACCGGGCTTGGAAACCACCCGGTGTGCATTGAGCAGGACGGGTATCGATCCCCTGGTGGTGGCATTATGTTGCTGGTTCACGCAGCAGACCTTTTTCGACGACTTTTTGCTCGCGATCAGCTCTGATGAAGAGATCCGTGAAAAATAGACCAGGGACCATCCAGTATGTGCGTGGTTCGGGGGTCCTTACAAGATGCAGGCACCGGGCGTGGGAACCGCACCAGGTTTGCAGTGGGAAGGACAGGAATCGATCCCTGGCTGGTGACATTTCTTGGCTGGTCCACCGTGACTCCACGTGGCAGACTTTTTTCGAATTCCTGCTCGCGATCAGCTCCGATGCGAGATGGACCCGGAAATGAAAAGGATTGTTTGTGGTGCGTCGGGTTTTCCCCCAGGCCCTACGATTCAAGTCTACCAGCATTGTTAGCAGAGAGTGCAGCAAGCCAGACCCAGGTCCAGTCCTACTGTGCAGTAGTCTACAGGGGGGAAGCCCGATGAAGGGTGGGGGGGGTAGCACGGTGTGAACCTCATGCTGATCATCTGCCTGAAGAATCCCGGAAAACTGTGGAAAACGGCACAAAATCTGAGAAAATAGTCGGAATAGTGACATTTCCGTTGAAAATGCTCAGTCAGCTATTTTAACTATTTTAGCTATTTTCAGCTATAGCTAGCTAGCTATAGCTAGCTATCAGCTAGCTATAGCTAAGTCTCACACTGCTCAGGGGAGCCGAAGGCCCGACAATCACACTAATGCAACAAATTGGGGCTGGAGTCCGTCCAGTGGCCGAGCTTGTGCATGTGCATGTAAACTCGGTCAGCTGACAGCTTGCACTTTAAGGCTCCACTGTGTAGCCAGCGCAGCACGGTGTAGACCGGTCATCTTTGCTATAGCCCCCCACACCTGTTGGTTGTTGACCAGGACACGGGAGTCCTGGGTCCTCCGTTCAAACTCTTTTAGTTCGCGGGCCAATGCCCTCCGGAAGGCGGTCCCCGGATCGACCTTCAGCATATTCCGGTACGTCATATACTGACGGGCGGACACGGGAGCAATGTCCTTCCGTTCCAACTTGAGTTGGAGCCACATTAGGAAGACGAGGTCTTCTGACAGGTGAGGGTGGCTCCTCTTGACCCGGGCGATGAAGGCATCGCTGCGGGTTTGCACACTGGACAGAGCAGCCGTGTTAGCATAACACAGCGAGGCCCTGTCCATCTCTCTCCGTAGGAGGCCCGGGACCTGCTTGGGGGTGACTCGATCTACTTTTCGGATCTTGGAAGCTGGGAGGGGGAGGCGTTCGAAGACCGGAGCAGGTGAGCCTAGTCACTCCCTTCTCGTCCTCTTTGAACGACCACTTCCTTTTTTGCTCCTTCCCGCGAGCTTTGCGGCTTTACTTGAAGCAGCGCGTTTTGCAAGTTCACTGTCCAGCGCTCCATGTCGTGGTACTCTATCTTGCGTGAGCGGGCCTCGTAGAGGACCGAAGCCTCGGGGGTTCCGCCGGACCTGTACCGTAGGCGGTTCGATTCCATGCGGGTCACGGCTGTCTGCATGGCGGTGAGCAGCGAGTTGCTCGTTCACCTCCGCCGCCTCGCCGTAACGCCTCTGGACGTGGTTACGGAGGGCCAGGCGTCCAGCCGGCGACTTCAGCAACGGCTTCCACGTCAACACCCGCCGAGTGTCGACCTCGGCCTACGTTCTTGCAATCCCCCGCGCGGGGGATGGATTGTTGCTGTGCGGGTTCTGACTCTTAGACTCGCTTTGCAAGACAGCAGTCGTGGTACTCGTGTTCGCGTGCACGCTTGGAAACCTTTCAATGCAACCAGGTAGAACTCAATCAGAAAAGGAAGCGTGGGGTTTCTCTTTCAACAACCAGGAGAAAAAGACCCGAAGCAACCGGGGAGGTCGGGTCCTCGCACCAAGATCCGGAACAGGAGCCGCGGGACGACGTTTCTCCCCCAACAACAACACCAACAACAACATCACCAACAACACCGACCCGCAACAAAAAAGGCAAAACCTTGCAGGCTAGGCGGGGCTGAGTGACCTCATGAAGTCGTGTCCGCTCTGGCTTTTTTGCGCGTGCAGCGCTGCGGGGCTGCTGGGCGCGTCGGCTCAATTGGCGCCGGGGCTGGGACTACAGGCTGTGGAAACGACCCTCCTGGGACACGGGCCTGGTTGGGTACTACACGTTCGACGGCGACGTGCACGACACGGGATCACTGGGCACTTCCTTCTGGGCCAGGCCGCGTCGGACTCCACGGCAAGCTGCCTGTGCAGCCCGGAAAGGAGGTGGGCGAACGGTTCCCGCCAGGGTCCTTCGGGAAATTTATCCAGGACCGCCTGGACGGCATCCGCACCCACAATTTCCTTGTCATCTCGTCGGCGGAAGGGGGGAAACTCTACCGCCTCCTCAAGAATCGGGTCGGCTGTGCGGTCGTTCCTGTGGGCCAGGCAGCAACAGACTGGGCATGACCAGTCGTCGTCCTTTATGCCCGCGGAGAAACCGGCGGCATCCGCCCCTAGCTTCTTGTTCAGGCAGGACGGAACCCGCAGGTGGCGCACCTCGTCGACTGCTCCGGCCGGTGTGCGATGATGCACGAGGGAAGCACGCAGTCAAACTCCCCGTCGTCAAACTCCGCGCAGTGCGGTAGCTTGCAAACGGGCACAGTGCCCCAGTTGACCTCATCCTCGAGGATATCAGTCCGAGTAAGTGCCATTTTTTGTTTGTACGTGCCGGGGGAGGATTAGCCTGTTCGTGATTGATAGTGAGTGAATATGATCGTTAGGCTAATCTTCTCCCAAACACGCTGCCAGCGTTCTCTTTCGTGTTTACAAAGCATTGTTACTACAAAAAAAAAACCCCGGAGCCGTAGGAATCGACTCCCAAATTTAACTAAAATCTCACTACAAAAAAGTGCCCCGGGCTTCGCCCCGACCCCCTAAAAAGTGGGGTTGGCTCAACAGAGCTATTAGCATACTTCTAGTCTCGGAAAATAGTTTGGCTCCGTGGCCTGTCATGGCACTGTGCAGCGCAACACGATACTACCACATTTTCACAACATTATATCCACAATTCCAGGGGTTTGCCCAAAACAAAAATAAAGTTGCCCAGGTTTTTACCCAAAACGGTAGGGTTTTGCGCAGTCGAGCTACAGTACTACGTACTGCAGCTAATACACGTACGTCTTGACAGCTCGCAACGTAAAACCGCCCGAGCCAGCCACGCGTTAGACCTCAAAAAGAAATACCGTGCGTGTTGCTCCCTTGCAAGAGCTGGCTGAGCAAGTCGTGGCTGTTCAATCGTATGATCACCTACTACCCGATCGGCTTCGTGCGCTTGTACAAAGAGATTCCAAAAGCTGAACACGCAACACAGCGCAGACGTCCCTGCTACTGCGGGGGGGTCAAATACAATAGGTATAATATTGTATCACTCATTCCACGAAAAAGTGTCACAGATTTTCCGTCTGAAAAGCAGCCCGTTTTGGGTCAAAATTTTGGAATTTTTGGGAAATTTTTTTTGGGACGGAAAGAGCTATCCCTGGCGATTATGGGCAAGCAATCAGCTCGCGTGGCGACCAAAATCTGGCGTGCAGATGGACAAAAGGTCGGTTTTGGGGCTGTTTCAAAACCCCAAAAAAACGATTTCCGGCAGGAATCGAACCACCGACCCCCAAACCCCTGTGTGGGTGTGGTAACCTCTGGACCATGGGCTAAAAAAACGGCGGAGAAATTTTTTGTTCACTACCGAGTGAGAATTTTGGACTCGTTTTGAGTTCTTCGCAAACCGGGCGAAATAAGCTCCCAGAGGGCAGAAATACCGTCCTGGGACACTGAAAACGAGTAAATGACGATCTCGCACTTTCCGATAAGAATTCCAACTGAGCAGGCGCTAAAAGCGAATTTTGGCCCGAGGTTTGGCAACATAGCCCTAACGGTTACCGCACCCTCCTGGGCCCCTGTAGGCCATGGTTCGATTCCCCCGGTCCGAATTTTTTTTTTTGCGATTTTTCGGTGTGAAAAGCAGCCGTCTGGAAACTATTTTCGAGGTCTTTTTGGGAAATTCTTTGGTTTTCGAGTAGTTCTGGATGCGCGATTATGGGCAAGCTGCCAGCTAGCCCAGCGATCAAAATCTGACCCCCTCCTGGATGCAGAAGAGAAAAAAAACCGATCTCCAGGACCCCATTTTTTCGGGTGCCGACCTCCATTTCCGGGGGGAAAATCTTAGTTCGGGGGGGGGTCGGTCAAAAAGTTTATCCGACCAAATATTCGGAAAGCCCTGTCCTCAACGGATTCAAACGTGTCCTCAAAATCTCGAAACCGACCATTTTCGGACCTGCAGATGGAAATTTTCGGCAGAAGTCCGAAAAAAGCCGAAATCTGTGACACTTCTTCGTGGAATGAGTGATATGCTGGGGGAAAATAGAGAAAACCGGGTTTCAAAAGTCTGGTGCTGAAAGTACAGGCACTTGGGCCCAAGTTGGGGGTCAACACTGGAGGAATTTGGCAAGAATTTCAAGCGAACTTTAACTCTAAAAACTTTGCGGGTCGGAAAGAGCTATCCCTGGCATGTACCGGCACCTTTTCTACACTCGATATAGCCCAAAATCTGGCCCCCAGATGACACTTCAGACTTTGGAAAAATCACTCCGCCAGGAATCGAACCAGCACCCTCAGCATTACATGCATGTGGGAACCGCTGGACCACGGGCTACAAAAAGCGGGCCATTTCTTTTTGGGCTCGGGTGGATCTCAGAAATTATTGAACCCGAATCCGAGAAAAATACCGTCGACAGCGAAATCAAGCAGTAAGATATATTGAACTTCTCTGGAAAAAGAAGCTGCTCTCGAGGGTGGAAGCCGTGAAATCCCCTGCAAACCCCCACCCAATAATATTGTATTCCAAAACTATGCTCACCGAAACCCCCTTTTCAGCGTAACTATTATTATTTGCCAATAATATTGTATTTGACTACCTACAGTATTTGACCCTGGCAGCAAGATGTCATCGACGCAAGGAAGTTCATCTTGGAAGGCGACCCGGAAACCAAGCTGACGGCAACATCTGAGCTCGAGCCCTTTGCACTCGACACCGTGCTGGGACTGCCTGTTTCTCGTCATGCCCTGTCAGATTCCTCCAACAGCTCACCAGCATTTCGATTGGGTGTACAAGTACAATGCCGGAGGTTGTGAGCGGACACACTACTTTGAGACCATCTGAGTCGAGAACACGTTTAAGGGGCTCGGGACGAAGTTTCATACGAGCAATGAAAAATTTACTCGTCAACTTTGAAGGGTGTCCGGGACAAAGCGCACTTGATGTACCTTTTGGTGACGGGGGTATGCAAATGTGCCCCGTACATCAACAGAGCAGCAGCTCGCGCAACTTCCCGGAACGGACTTCACGGCGGAGGAGTTTAGTAAGATCGTGTACCGCACGTCTTCGAGTAATCGTCGAAATACGACGATTACTGGGAGGTTATGCATCAGTTTCTCGAAGAGTGCGGAATTTATGTAGACGACAGGCGTCACGGAGAAATCGCGCGTTAACACCGGAGCTCTCTCCAGCATTCTGAGGAGGAGGTTAAGAAAAGGCTTCCGGAGGATGCTATCATTCCTTCCGAGCCTTGGGCACAGCAAGTAAAAGCGACGCTTCGCTATGGTCTTCGCCACACAGTCGCGTGCGGGCAGAAAACACCGTGTCGATGCTGTTTGTTGCCGGTGCATATGTGCAAGATCACTGCGTCTTAAACACATTCGGGTGTTGGGGTTTTCTTGACGTTTTCGGACACGCCCTTTCCGAATTCCCCCCACTACCTTTACGAACTTGGTTTGTCAAGATCCTAAGGGAGCCTCCAGCTATTTTCTTTCCTTTTTTTCTGTCCCGTTATCCGCTTTCTTATCTCGATGTGCTCCAACGCGACCTCGGCATGTCGAACACTGAGGAGATCCGGGAGCTGATGGCAGACAGGGTAGCATGGGACGCGAAGGTCCAGCGGGTGGTGGAGGCCAGAACCGTGCGGCCGCCGCGGAAGACGCGGAAAGGCATGAAGGCACGTGGGACCGGATCCGGACGACCCCGGAAGCGCGTGATCTCGCAGGCTGCGCGGCGCATGCGCAAGGTTAATGCGCTGAAGTACATCGACCAACTCATTTGTGCGGCACCGACCTGCCACGTTCAAGCTTGCTCCGACCACTGCACCCTCTGCCAACACTCGCTAGCCGTCGACGCTCGCCCATCCTGAAGTGCAAATACTGCCGACGCGTCACTGCTGCTGCTCGGATTGGCGCCGCTCAAGCGGCCACCTTATGTCACTCGTTCGTTTGCAAAGATTGCTCCGTTCTTCTCCCTGACTTGTTCCCGTATTAGGATGACACATACTACTACTACTACTACTGTCCCGTTATTTTTTTGGGTGACGTCCCTTGTATGGACACCTGACTTTGAAAAAGTCCCTTGTATGGACAGCAAACTTTGGAAAAGTCCCTTGTATGGACGAGATATTTTTTTATAGCCCCTTGTATGGACAAACTTTCCAGGTCCCTTATATGGACACCTGATTTTGGAAAAGTCCCTTGCACGGTGTAAAGAAACCTGCTTGCTGCACGTCGACCCGTGGAATGATCTGATGTTGGGGTTCACCCATGTACACATTAGCAAAGCTGCGGTGAAATTGGAGCCTTCACATTCTGAGTGTAAAGGGTATGAAAAGACATCAAAGAGCGACATCATGCCGTGTCAGAACAATCCAGAGAAGAAACCACGTTCCGCTTTATGTGTTCCCGGCAAAGTAAGTTCGGTGTCCTGGGGAGAACCCCTTCCACAGCAGCCTCGAGTCCTTTGTCCCTGTCAGAAATGAGGCCAAAGTTGCTGCCAGCGTGTATTTCGCTCAGATTTTGAAGGAATCGAGACCATGACTCTGTATCTTCCGTGGTTCCCAAAGCGTAATGGGAATTGTGCCGAGGTTGGCGTCGATGCCAACAGCACTGAAAAGCACCCCCCCCCTTTCCATGTGCGCGGTGTCAATGCTTATCAGTGGGACCACGTGGGCGGTCGCACGGATCGCGGCCCCGAAGGCCAGGAAACAAAATGTAAACCGCCTGCCTTCTTCATCGCGCTTGGTGTACACCCGACTACGCGAGTCCGGATCTACTGCTCTGATGGCAGCAAAATACGGGTTGCTCTCTGTGAACGCCGGAGCTTCGTCGCTGAAGGTAACAGACCGTTGGCACCCGTTCATAAAAACTGTCGGCCGATGGAAAAAGTGCACCCACCACTGGCAACACAGAAGTTGTGTCCGGTGACACAGGGGCAGTCCCAACAGCTTCGTCTTCGTCTTCGTTTTCGTCTTCGTTGTCTGATGCATTCCCGGAGTCCGTCTCGTTCGTCTCAGACGCCAAAGACCCGGTTTTGTCAACAGAGTTTACGCAATACAGCTCACAATAGTGCACAGGGGTATTCGAGTACGTCGTCCACACAAGTTTGCAGTGGAGAGCAGGCTTCCAGACACAATAGTGCACCAGGGTATTCGAAAATACGTCGTCCATACAAGGGTCTTTTCAAAAGTCAGGTGTCCATACAAGGGTCTTTGCAAAAGTATGCCGTCCATACAAGGGTCTTTTCAAAAGTCAGGTGTCCATACAAGGGTCTTTGCAAAAGTATGCCGTCCATACAAGGGACCTTTCAAAAGTATGTCGTCCATACAAGGGACTTTTCGAAAGTACGGCGTCCATATAAGGGTAGGTTCTCCATACAAGGGTATTTTTGATTATCTGCCGTCCATATAAGGGACCAAAAAAGTCTGTCCATACAAGGGTATTTTGCAAACCTTGTGTCCATACAAGGGTATTTTGCAAAACTCTGCTGTCCATACAAAGGCCCTTTTAGAAACTAGTGAGCCCATACAAAGGTTTATTCCAAAACTTCGGCTCCGGATAAGGAACTTTGTCCTATTTTTTTTCGCGCGCGCGCGGAAGATTTTGGGGAGCCGTGAAACGCGGAACAAATTAAAATGGGTAAATTCCCTTATATGTCACGGATTGGAAACGATCGTTTACGAGAATTCGTCATTTTGGCCTGAAAAAGAACGATCGTGAAAAAAAAAACGATCGTTTTTTTCCATAGGGGGTTGCTTAGGTACCCGGGAAAGCCTGCTACACGGGAGCCGTTGGCGGTACTGGCGGTACTGCAGAGACACGGGCCTCCGGGTCAAGTGGCTACCAATTTCCCAAAGTAATGGCACTACTGCATCACGGCGTGGCGCACCTTGGGGCTTGACGCTTGCGCTGAGCACAAGCTTGTCGAGACGGTCAGCCGCAGGGCAGAGCGGACGGGGTTGTAGCACTGTGCTGCCTTCGACTCAAGCTTTGCAAGCTGTGGTTGACCGTCACGTTCCTGGACTCGGAGCGGCTTTTTTCTTTCCCGTTTTCACATTTCTTCCATAAGGGTTTGCTTCGGTGTGTCGAGTGACAAGTGAAGTTTTGTGGATCACGATACTGCCACGACGGCGCTATGGCACTACGATCGAACAGACAGTCGGGGGTAGGCAGTCGGAACAGTTTGTCGGAGCTCGCCGGAGTCGAAGCATCAGGTGAAGGAGTCAAACTCAAGTTTATCATGACTAAGTTCATCAAAATTGACGAAGAAGAAGGTGCGAGACGAGGGGGAGGAGGAAGGCGTCAGTACAAGCAATCACTAAAAACCTGGGCGGACGAGTTGGTAAAGAAGCTGGGAATGGCAGAAATTCGTTGGTTTAGCGCGACGAGGGCATCCTGCAGGAGAAGCCGTAGCTGGGGAAGCGCAAGCCTGCAGCGTGTTCGAGGATGGGAGGCAAGCATATCAGTTCGGAAGACAGCAACAAGCAAGTAGAAAGAGCACTTTAATTTTTTGAATTTAATGAGCACAAAGCTTCAGTCTACGCCGCCAGCCTCAGAGTTGAGTCGGGAAGAATACGATACTCCTTGAGTGGGCATACAAAGCGCATGATTGCGGAAAATGACACAGAAAAAGAGCATGCGACCCAAGACTTGACAGCATCTTGCCGTTGCTGGGGATGAGAATCCGCAGGCGATGTCAACGGCATCGTGCAAAAGAGGGAGAAGGCATCGGCCGCAGCTGAGGTGGTCAATGCATCAGAGATTGCTGACAATACTTAGCGGGCTGTTCGGGTTTGTTGGCAACCCTTTCCGACATGAAATACCATGCACCAGCTGAATCTGGCCGCCGAAGTCAATTTCTACACAAGAAATGGCATGTCGAACGTTGGCTAGTTCATGATTCCAACAAGAAAAACTGGGAAGAAAAAAACGATCGTTTTTTGAAAACGATAAAAAACGATGATATTTCACTTTCGAACACGATCGTTTTTTTAACTATCGTTTTCATTCCGTGATATGTCCGACATATTTTCAAAATGTCCCTTATATGTCCGACATATTTTCAAAATGCCCCTTATATGTCCGACATATTTTTCGATGTCCGACAACAAAGTGAACGCTTACACCCGCCACTGAACCCAGATTTACCTGTGTTTCGTGTGGGCTACAGCACATTTACCTTCTTTAGAGTTCGCAATCGAAAATGGGGCAGCCTCAATTATTTCCTGCAAAGCAAGTGCGTATAGAAAAGAAAAAAAGACTGCAGCACACCAGTGAGGTACTCGGTCCAGCCTTTCCATTCTTTTTCCCACGCGAGGCTTGGTACATCCGGCAACTTAGTCGCGCGCACAGATATAAACTCATTTGATCCGGTGGTGACAAAATCCCTGTCGAGGGAGTCCTTATCTTCCATGATTCGTACAAAGATCATATAGTGGTAACGCAAGATGCTTTCCCCTGTGTGTGCGAGTGGTGAAGATCAACTAGAGCAGGGCGAGGAAGTTTGGGGGTGCTGGTGTACTATAGCTCAAGTGCACTAGTCATTTTTACTAGTGGCACTAGTCATTTTTACTAGTGACCAGTCATATTACTAGTCAAAATCTTGACTAGTTAAACCACTAGACATCAAAACAGTCCTTGACTAGTGCACCGTGGTGATTGCTCTAACATTCAGGAGCCCCGTTCAATCAAACACCTATGCTATTCCATAGTTGCCACAGGGGCTGGGCGGACGGAGACTCTGAGGTGAAATCGTCGGAATCTCTTGGGAGGATTGAGCAAGACTTGCGTCAGGATTCGGATGGGTCGTGGAGTGAAATCTGGCAAAGAACACAATCAGCATCGCCAACGGTACCACAACTGTACTTGACCACGTCTCCCTCAGCTGGGGTCGCGATGAAAACTTCGACCTGAACCCATGAGGCGGCAATACCATCCACAGCACCACCCTCCAGGACTACATTAAGTTTCGGGAAGATTCCGGGTTGCAAGTCCAGCTTAAGCTCTAGCTTCATGATGGTATTTGGCCCGATATTGTCAGGTACTCCCGCACTCAACCTTTCCGGCTTCGAGTATATATTGCCAAGCGGGGTTGCCCTCGTTTGCATCCTGGACAGCATGCCAGTGGAGACAGCGAGTCCCCCGTCCCAGAACGAGTTGCCCTTTGGATCATTTCAGCGGCTTCTAGCACGTTGGGGTAGGCGAGAATCCATAGCAAGGGTGAAGGGCTGCATACCAATGAAAAGAAAATTCCTTCCCGAAATACGCTGTCGGACCTCCTCGGGCAAGAGGCAGTCAGCAGCGACTCTGCGCACAGTATCGCCGCATATTGTTAAAGCGAAGCACGTCACAAAGTGTGCCAAGAGGCAGACAGTAGGGATGTGCACACTATCGCCGCACTCCCCGACTCGCCAGGCTTTGTTCTTTGCCCGAAATAAAATGCCCGTAGGAAAGGTTGAACGCGGCGTAGAGTTCGGCTGTTACGCTCCTTCTTTCCACTACTTCAAAAGGGATCGTGGCATTTGTAGTCAGACTGATGCACGCTCGGAGGATCATGGGGCGTAGTTGAGTGTGGTGGACCCAGTGCGTTGCCACATGACGAAGCCAACGGTGGACTGAAGTACGGTCATGCGTTGGAAGCTACCTTCAATGGCGGCGACGGCTTGGGTGAGGTCGACTGTTGTAGTTCCGTACATAATAATACGGTGCGACACCGCAGGGAGGACCATCGAAGTCAACGTGGCCAGCCCCTCCGGTGTCGCCACCTCAAGTGCCGAAATCACCATCACATCAACAGTTGTTGCCCCAAGCGACCGCGTCTCTTCGATGGACGCCATGTGCGGGGTTTTCCATCGGCAGGTCGTCGTCGACGTGCTTGGGACATACACCTTGGCGGTTTTGAGGCCCACCATATGCGCAGCGTTCGCATACGCTATGAAAGTAGACAAGTGGCACCCCCAGTATGCCGTTCGCTTGGACCCCTGCATCGATGCAATGACGTGCCCCAAGATAAGCGGGAGCTGGGGCGCGGTTGCCACAACTTCGCTGCTGATCAGTTTGTTGTACGCTGGGGACATCGGGGTTTGCGCGGCAAATTGGTAGTAGCCGGCGCAGGTGTTGGCATCACGCTTCCACGACAGACCAACGGATTCAAGAACGCTTGTCCCGACGGCAACACAAGTGGCTTCGGTGGCGGTGCGCACGTCTGTGGCACTTGTGACAAGTTGCTCGATTGTGGCGAGAGGTTCGAATTCCATCCCGGGTTGCGTCATGGAGATGTCCCCCGGGGAGACGGCTCTCCGGCGGAGGACCAGCAAGCCGTTGTTGTGGATGAAGGACATTTCCTCCATCCAGTCGGCGCCGTGCGGGCTCTTCAAAAAATCGCGCAGTACGACCTGCAGGCCCTTCGGCCGCGGCTGACCCGCCGGAAAGCCGGTTGCTACCACACTGTCGGCTTCATTCGTGATACGGAACGACTGAGGATCGTGGAACACCAAATGCTTCCGGACGTGTTGCGGGAAACGTTTCAGCTCCATCGTCAGCAAATCCCCGTTGTGCAGTGTGTCAATGAACATCAAATCAATTGGGTACGGCGCCCCGTTTCGGTTGTTGTCAACGAACGGAATCTCCACCTGGAGGTCATCGCCTTCGACGGTGAACAGAACCCGCTCCGCTTCGTTTGCCGAGCATTTCTTCTCGCAACTGTACATCCCAGTGACGGGGGCGCGGATGCTGAGATCCATGGTCGCACAGCGTTTGGCCGGGGCGTCGAACTGTGTTGCGTGCAACATCACCGCGGTGGACGACCCTAAGCGGGAGCCGGCTTCCACAATTGTTTGGATCCCTGTCTCGCGCTGGTACACATGCAGCAGCGGGAGAAGCAGTTGGATGTCCGACCCGATCTGCAGCAGCGATTCGTACATTGTCTTCAGATTCTCGCAGCAGCCGTGTCGGGCCGGGGACACAACCGGTGGCACGATCATCGCGTTGATCTGCTTGTCACGGGGTGACATTGCTGCGCCTGCAGCAGGAGGAGACACCACCGGCACCACCACAGGTGTAGCTGCCACCACGGGTGAAGATGCCACCACTGGTTGCGGGCAGACGGGTGGTGGAGGGCACACTGGTGGTGGCGGACAGTTGCAAGGCGCTGCCGGAGCCGGGCGCCAACTTCCCATCGGATCCATCAAGTACATCAGCCCTCCAAACAAGAGGGCGAACGTGACCAGCTTCTGGCTGCTTAAGGCGGGTGCCATGGTGACCCTGTTGGGCTGTTCCTGGGCCGGTTTTCGTTCCCTTTTTCCCTTTGCTTTCTCTTTTTTCCTGTGTGCGGGTTGTGGTCCGGGGCCATAGCGGTGAACCAGGACACGGCATTTGTGTTTCCATTTTCTTGTTTGTGGGTTTCGGGCTCTGTCGCATTCCGGTACTGGAGACACGACTGAGGTCGAAGGACCCAACAGAGCTGACTGAAGTCCGCCCCTCCTAACAGCTGATCAACAGCCGTCGGTTGTTGCAACCTACGTTCGGATAGAGATTAGTGCATGGTGGCCGTCCTGCTATCCGACGTATTGTTGTCACAGTCTGACATTCTGATAGAGATTAGTGCATGGTTGCCGTCCTGCTATCCGACGTATTGTTGTCACAGTCTGACATTCTGATGGTGATTAGTGCATGGTTGCCGTCCTGCTATCCGACGTATTGTTGTCACAGTCTGACATTCTGATAGTGATTAGTGCATGGTTGCCGTCCTGCTATCCGACGTATTGTTGCCGCAGCCTGTCATTCTGATAGAGATTAGGTGGGTGGTTACCGTCTTGCTATCAGATGTCTGGATCCCCTACCTGGCTGGTAACCATTCTTCTCGCTTCTCTTCGCGCGAACACGCTGCCAACGAAGAGCACCACCCTGTCACTGGGGTACACAGGGTTCATCACGGACGGGTCGGCATTCTCCACCTGCTCCAGCACGACCCGGTCTCGCCCATGCATGGTGAACCGCGGCGTGGTGACCACCAGGGGTCGGCCAGGGTATTGCGCCGGCGTGCGTGTTGAGCGGCGGGTCTTCGTACAACGTACGAGCAGTTGCGATTTCTCTTCGCTGCCTTAGCAGGTGGGCGGTGGCACGCATTATGGAGGTAGCGGAGGCAACCGACGGCCACGTTCTCTTCGCCACCGCCGCAAGGGGCTGCCACAGCCTCTCCTGAGGTACCCTGTAGCCACCCCGTTGCCGCACGGTACCGGAACCCTCACTACGACCAATGCGACGGAGAAGCCCGTCAAGCGTTCGCTGTGCCACGGGGTTCGCCGTCGCATTGGTCGTAGTGAGGGTTCCGGTACCGTGCGGCAACGGGGTGGCTACAGGGTACGGCAGTTTCCGACGACTTTTCTTTTGATGTGTGGTGTGTCTTCCCAACGTTCAACCGACGCTGAGCGCCAGTCCCCACCCCTCCTGCTCTGCTGTGTGCATTTTCGTGATGGTAACAAGCGCGATGATTGTCATTACTAAAAAGTGACGGATGTTCATTTTGTTGGGTTCGTACGCTCCAGCTCGTAAGTGGCGCGGCTTCAGCGGGGCCACCACTGGGGAGCCAGCTTGACACCGACGATCAGCTCGGTTTGTGTTGCCGACGACTTTTCTTTTGATGTGTGGTGTGGCTTCCCGACGTACCGGATCCCTCACTACGACCAATGCGGCGGCGAAACCCGTCAAGCGTTTGCTGTGCCACGGGTTTCGGCCGTCGTGTAGTGAGGGGTCCGGTACCGTGCGGCAACGGGGAGAGGCTGTGGCAGCCCGTTGCCTCCGCTACGTCGATGATGCGTGCCACCGCCCACTGCTGAGGTAGCGAAGAGTAATAGCGACTTCTCGTACGTTGTACGAAGATGATTGCCGCGGATGATACCCAAACCTGTCAATGAGTATCAATTGGTGGACAAGTCTGGTGCCAGCACCCGCGGTAATCCCCGTAGGGTGTGCATGCGGCAAAGCACTCTGGTGACTCTGAGGCGTCCGGATGCCGTCTAGCCGTGGATGCTATGGGGGAACGATAACGAACAATCAGTTTAGTGAGCGCCGGGTGTAATGCACCGTGCCTGGTGGTGCCGGCCAAGCAGAAAAAGAGTGCTTTAAACGGGGGGGAGGGACGGACGTCATGCAGGCGGGCGCAAGCAAAGTGCCTGAGCTTAGTGTCTAACCAGGGCGTGAGGTAGCTGTCACCTGGTACAGGACCACCCTGATCGAGCGTGAACGAGTGTGGTCGTTTGGGTTAGAATGCAAAGAATCTGTGGCGATAATCTGCATCGCCGACGGCGCGGTTATCTCTTCGCACGTGAACGAGTGTGGTCGAGCGTGATCTACGGTCCACAATCTGGTCCTGTCAAGGCTATCAGAGGTTACGCGCGCAACCGGGGAGGCCAAAGACCCCATGTCACCCGGGAGCTTGAAAGAAAAAGAAGGCGGCAACTGATAGCAGGACAGAGACCACTAAGTCTATCAGGAGTCACGCAGAGCAACCGGGGCAGGCCAGAGACCACTAAGTCAAACCCGGAACCTCTAAAAAAGAAGGCGGGGTAACTGATAGCAGGACAGAGACCACTAAGTCTATCAGAACTCACGCCGGGCAACCGGGCTGACTATGCCAACCGGAAGCCGAAGCAGGCGGGAAACCGATAGCACGCTAAGTCTATCAGTGGTTACGCGCGCAACCGGGGGAGGTCAAAGACCACCGTGTCACCCGGAAGCTTGAAAGAAAAAGAAGGCGGCAACTGATAGCAGGACAGAGACCACTAAGTCTATCAGGAGTCACGCAGAGCAACCGGGGCAGGCCAGAGACCACTAAGTCAAACCCGGAAGCTCTAAAAACAAAAGAGAAGGCGGGGTAACTGATAGCAGGACAGAGACCACTAAGTCTATCAGAACTCACGCCGGGCAACCGGGCTGACTATGCCAACCGGAAGCCGAAGCAGGCGGGTAACCGATAGCACGCTAAGTCTATCAGAGGTTACGCGCGCAACCGGGGAGGCCAAAGACCCCCATGTCACCCGGGAGCTTGAAAGAAAAAGAAGGCGGCAACTGATAGCAGGACAGAGACCACTAAGTCTATCAGGAGTCACGCAGAGCAACCGGGGCAGGCCAGAGACCACTAAGTCAAACCTGCCTTGCGTGGGCCCCCCTACCATTTTCAAAAAGATGGGAATTTAATGCCAGCTAATTTCGTGCAAAGCGCCGGCAGAGAACGAAACCACCGAACAGGACACGCATTTTCTTGTCCGGGGGTTTCGGGCTCTGTCGCTTTCCGGAACTGGCGACACTACCAAGGTCGAATATACTTTTCCCACAGTGGCCGCTGATAGACCTGGTGCTATCGGTTACCGCCTTCTTTTCTGGGCTTCCGGGCTGACATCGTCGGCCCGGTTGCCCGGCGTGGCTTCTGATAGACTTAGTGGTCTCTGTCCTGCTATCAGTTACCCCGCCTTCTTTTTTAGAGCTTCCGGGTTTGACTTAGTGGTCTCTGGCCTGCCCCGGTTGCTCTGCGTGACTCCTGATAGACTTAGTGGTCTCTGTCCTGCTATCAGTTGCCGCCTTCTTTTTCTTTCAAGCTCCCGGGTGACATGGGGGTCTTTGGCCTCCCCCGGCTGCGCGCGTAACTACTGATAGACTTAGCGTGCTATCGGTTTCCCGCCTGCTTCGGCTTCCGGTTGGCATAGTCAGCCCGGTTGCCCGGCGTGAGTTCTGATAGACTTAGTGGTCTCTGTCCTGCTATCAGTTACCCCGCCTTCTCTTTTGTTTTTAGAGCTTCCGAGCTACAATGGGGCAATTTGGGACAAAAATTATGAGGGCTTTTTTACCGCGTTTCAGCTGGAAAACTCATTCAAAACCCCCAAATAACACTACTGTGGAGTAGCTAGGGTTGGTAGGAAGGTGGTTCAGCCCTCGGATCGAACACCTTCTCAAAGAGTTTCCAGCTCAGCACAGTGTCCCCTGGGCAATTACCATGGAAAAAGGGGGATTTCACAGGAAAGTAGATCTAATCGCGCATTCGAGGGAGATGCTTCATGCAAAACCCCCCAAAAAATACGACTGTGGAGTAGTTAGGGTGGTAGGAAGGTGGTTCAGCCCTCGGATCGAACATCTTCTCAAAAATCTCCTGCTCGGCACAGTGTCCCCTGGGCAATTACCATGGAAAAAGGGGAATTTCACAGGAAAGTAGATCTAATCGCGCATTCGAGGGAGATGCTTCATGCAAAACCCCCCAAAAAATACGACTGTGGAGTAGTTAGGGTGGTAGGAAGGTGGTTCAGCCCTCGGATCGAACATCTTCTCAAAAATCTCCTGCTCGGCACAGTGTCCCCTGGGCAATTACCATGGAAAAAGGGGAATTTCACAGGAAAATAGATCTAATCGCGCATCCGAGGAGATGCTTCATGCAAAAACCCCCAAAAAACACGACTGTGGAGTAGTTAGAGTGGTAGAAAGGTGGTTCAGCCCTCGGATCGAACATCTTCTCCAAAACTTCCTGCTCGGCGCAGTGTCTCCTGGGCAATTACCATGGAAAAAGGGAACTTCACAGGAAAGTAGATCTAATCGCGCATTCGAGGGAGATGCTAGGCCAAATTTTCGGAGAAACGAAACGAAGTTGGCTATTTGAGGAATATGGAACTGGAATTCTGGAGAAAATGGCTTTTTTGCCGCAGTTTCTTTTTGCCGGCTTGCTAAATAATGGTTTCCATGCCGTACAAGGAAGACCAAGCCAGCCGTTTCCTGTGTCACATCGTTTTCCGGATGCCTCGATAAGTAGCATGCCATGCAAGACGGAGCCGGCTCTTTCGCAAACCACCAAAAGCCAAGGGACAGAACAGGGCACGTTTTCAGAGGGGCTTCCCCGGCGTAGTTCGCTTCCTCCTCGGTAAGGTGGAGGACGGGCCCTGCGAGGCACGGGCACGCTTCTTCTTTTCTTTTGCTTCGCCCCGAGACTGCTCGTTCTTTGCCATCATGGTTCGAACTTCTTCTTCGAGCTCTCCAAAGTGAGGACTACCAGGACATCCTTCTTCGAACATTGAGTTGGCTGAGCTGCTTCACACACTTTGGCTAACTCCAAGAGCTGGCTCAGATACAAGGACTCGAGGGCACTAATTTGAGACTCTTCTTTTGTCACTGTATCATGCTCTTCGGCAAAGTCGTGTTTGCGATCTTCCGAGCTATCCCACCCTTTAGATGGTGCCTTTTGCAATTTCCTGAGCTACCGAGCTACCACCTTCTAGGACGCGCTTTTTGAAATTTTCCGAGCTATCCCACCCTATACAACGCGCTTTTTGCAACTTCCTGAGCTATCCCACCCTCCAGTAGACGATTTTTGCGATTTCCCGAGCTATCCCACCCTCTACAATGCGCTTTTTGCAACTTCCTGAGCTATCCCACCCTCTACAATGCATTTCTTGCGATTTCCTGAGCTATCCCACCCTCTAGGACACGCTTTTTGCAACTTTCCGAGCTATCCCACCCTCTACAACGCGCTTTTTGCAACTTCCTGAGCTATCCCACCCTCAACAATGCGTTTTTTGCAACTTCCTGAGCTATCCCACCCTCAACAATGCGTTTTTTGCAACTTCCCGAACTATCCCACCCTCTAGATGGTGCCATTTGCAACTTCCTGAGCTATCCCACCCTCTACAATGCGCTTTTTGCAACTTCCTGAGCTATCCCACCCTCTACAATGCATTTCTTGCGATTTCCTGAGCTATCCCACCCTCTAGGACACGCTTTTTGCAACTTTCCGAGCTATCCCACCCTCTACAACGCGCTTTTTGCAACTTCCTGAGCTATCCCACCCTCAACAATGAGTTTTTTGCGATTTCCCGAACTATCCCACCCTCTAGATGGTGCCATTTGCAACTTCCTGAGCTATCCCACCCTCAACAATGCGTTTTTTGCAATTTCCCGAGCTATCCCACCCTCTAGATGGTGCCATTTGCAACTTCCTGAGCTATCCCACCCTCTAGGACACGCTTTTTGCAATTTCCCGAGCTATCCCACCCTCCAGGTGACGATTCTTGCGATTTCCTGAGCTATCCCACCCTCTACAACGCGTTTTCTGCAACTTCCTGAGCTATCCCACCCTCTAGAACACGCTTTTTGCAATTTTCCGAGCTATCCCACCCTCTACAACGCGCTTTTTGCAGTTTCCCGAGCTATCCCACCCTCTGGAACGCGTTTTTTGCAATTTCCCGAGCTATCCCACCCTCCAGGTGACGATTCTTGCGATTTCCTGAGCTATCCCACCCTCAACAGGTAGCCTCCCGAGATAGCCACCATGTGTGAGAGAATAGGCTATCCCAGGAGGTCACTGTGGGTTAGAAAACGCGCCCTCGTCCGTCCCGAGCCGTCGCCGTCATTCAGCGGCTGCAGGATGCCTCGCTTCCCCGCGGTCCCGCGAAGGGCATCCCTAAACGAGGCATAGACGGGAAACGGGCACAAGAGGCGTCTCCCCTTGGCCATGAGTTTCAGAAGGGAAAAGACCTCGACAGGGCAGTACCGAATGGACTCTGGCACGCCGTCGGGTCCGTTAGGCAGGAGCAAAGGGGGCAACAGATTGATGCTTTCAAAGGTGAGGTATCTACTGCACGTCCCTTTTGCCTTGGACATAGTCCATTCAACCCTCACGCCGCCCTCGCCGACGCGGACATCCTCCGTCAGGATCGACTGCATGCTGGATGCCCTTAGGAGAGTAAAGTGCTCACCCAGCAGCTGCAGCGCCGCGCCGTACTCGCCAACGGTCCGCACGAAGCCGAAGATCTGACGGAACTGTGCGGCGCCTAGGGGCTCGCCACTCTCAGGGTCAGGCGCCGCTCTCTTCAACGCTCTGATCATCCTGCGGATGTCGTCGGCAGGATCCTCGAGAACCCAACCGTCAGCCGTGTTCTCGGCTAAGATGGCGTTGATGATGTTGTGGGGCGCCTTGTACGCCGCATCATCCATGCCGGACAGGTATCCGCCGAAGGTCTCAAGCCTCCGGACCGTTGCCGGGTATGGCTGCACGCCCTCGCTCGCACACCACTCCCTGTAAGTGGCCGTGTTCGAGTTGTAGACCCTCCTGGTGCCTGCGGCTGTGTACAGGCTCCTCATGCGAGCGCGGGCCGCATCAGGGGACGTCCTCGAGGGCACGTTTCAGCGCCCGCCGCTGGGACGTCGACCTCTTCTCGGCCGGTGGTACGGGACTGCCCAGCACAGGAGAGCTTTGATCGCGCGCTCTCACCAGGTCCTGTACCCGGCGGTACAGCTCAGGACTGGGCATAGGCACCGGCACTGCCCACATCGGAAGCTTCTCCAGTGTCAGAAGGGTCGTATCGTCCGGGAGGCTTCGGAGGCTTCTACTCACGTCCCTCCACTCTTCCTCATTGAACGAGGTCCGCAGAAACGCGACCCGCCCAATCATCTTTTCTGGGGCAGGGTGGGCGGGAAGAAAAGATTCAGCGTTCCTGTTTGGTAAATTTCGTTCCCTGCCGGGGCTTTACACGAAATTAGCTGACATTAAACTACCATTAAATTACCTCCCTCGAGATGGGTCACTCGGAGCCGTGGTTCCCTTCTCATTCCGCTAATTTAACGTATGTTTAATGCGCTCTTCCGACAAACAGTTCTCTAACGGTTACGGCCCTTAACTGGCCCACCAAGCTATGGGACAGAGCCGACCGGCGAAGTCTCCCTGCGAGGCTGCGCGTGCGAGCCGTGGCCAAACGGTGGCGGCTTGCGCGGCGGCAACAACCACGACAGTTGTCCGACACTCTAAGCACTGGCGGGCGCAACAGCTTGCGAATGCTGGCCGTCGGGGCCGCTCACCTCGCATGTCTAGTGGGATTCACCCAATGGCACGTATCCCAATGGACCTTGGCGTGAGAACGAACGAAAGGAGCGCCGCAGATGCCCTGCGTCTTCTCTTTCCTCCTCTCACGGCTCAGGCGACGCGGAAGAGCCTACCAGGCCGGACAGACTGCCCCCGAGCACATCCGCGATCGCTTCGTCGACGATCCGTTGTTCTACGTCCCTTCTCTTGGGTCGTAGACCCTTAAATGGAATATCCGCCCAGGCATGGTTGAGCCGGCTGGGAAGGTCAGAGAGGTTGTCCTCCCCCGGTACCCTCTCGAACCACGCATCGCCTCTGGACCTAGCTAGACGCTCCCAGAACGCATGAACCGGAAGAAGAAGCTCTTTAGCCTTTGTCCGCCCTTGTATCAGGCTGCCCAGCACGATGCTGTTGTCAACCCAGACTGAGACGGTGAAGTCGAATCTGTCATTGAACCACAGGGAGAACGCAACCGAGACCGCAGCAAACTCGAGGTGGTGGATCTGCAGCTCTGAGCCCGCCGGGGGGACAGGATGCGCGAAGTATTCGACCGCGGTAGGAAAGCCATCTACGACCGTAGCTAAGACCGCGCCAAGACCGAAGAGGCAGACATCGGTGAAGAGGACATATCTGGTGCCTACGCCGGGCTGCACTAGACGAAGGGGCACAGATCTTCTGAAACACAACTCTCCTGCGGCCAGCGTGCTTGCCCACCATCTCACGGATGCTCGAAGATCGACACCTAACTTGAACCCTGCAAAAGTCGATGACGCATTGGAGCGCCTGTAGATCGGCTGGAGTGGCACGCGGCCAATCCTGCCGAAGAGCGCCGAAGTCGCGAAGGCGAGCTTACCTGCCAACGACGCAGCCTCCCCCGGCGACAAGGAATCGCGGCTCAGGATTCCCTCCAGCATGTGAATGAGACCCTGCCTCCTGGGCCCTGAGATTCCGACCTCACTGCTTCCGCTTTGATGGTAAACATCAAGCCGAGATGGCGAAAGTAGTTGTTTGCCGACGTCTTCTCCTCGTTGAATGACGTCCGAAGAATGTCCTGGAGAAGTTCCAGGACGTCAGTCAGCGCCCGATCGTCCGAGGCCAGGGTCGGGGCGGCGAAGTCGTCGTAATACTGGCACAACGGAAGCCGGAGCCCGCGGCGGACCAACCTCGCCAGGATCCTTGCGAAAGCGTTGTAGTGCACAACAGCCGCTGTCTCGCCGAAGGATAGCCGCTCCATCCGGAAGTACGCCACCTCACCATCCTCAGGGTTCTCCACGACGACGCACCTGCACAGCCTGTCGTTCCTGGCGCGCAACTGGCGGTACGCGTCCTTGTGGTCCAGACCCACAGACCGGAACGTGGCGGCGGGGTCGTCCGAAAGCCACCCGCCTGGCCACCTCCACGTACACATCCGTCGTGTCCAACTTCACCGGCGTCGACATGTGGACGGATGACTTCACCAATGCCATGCGACCATCGTCGCAGGCCCGCTCCTTGATGCGGGAGCCCTCGTCGTCAAACTTCACTTGGCGAATCAGGAACCTCCTGAGATAGACGGCGTTAGCTGGGGGACGAACCGCTACCATATAACCGGCAGCAACCTCCTTCTGCACGGAGCGCCATATCGCCAGCCTGTTATCCTTGGAGTCGGAACGGATGGCCCGCACCGACCTCGCTAGAACGTCGCCCTGACGCCGGACCTCAGCGCCTGAGATGCGCAGGTCGCGAAGCATCTCGCCGAGTAGTTCGACGTGACAAGGATCTCCTTCGTGGGGCGACAGCTCGTCAGACCTCTTCCTCCAGCGAGCCAAGAACTGTGAGCGCATACGCTGCGCCTCATGAACCGGTGTTGCCGAGGAACAACTGATTGCGGCCTCCACTTCGCCATCGAGCTGGGGCATCTCCTTCACCGCTGGCATGGCGTCGAGAGCTTTCTCGGTGAAGGAGTGCCTCTTCAGAACATCCTGAATCTCGCCGGGCGACAGACGGCTGCGTGATGGTGGGATTCCGAAGACGCCCTCTTGCTGATTAACAGAAACGGCAGAGCCGAGTCGGGTATGGTGCCGATGACTCGGCTGATGGTGGTGTGATGGTAGAGTTCCGAAGACGCCCTCTTGCTGATCAACAGACGCGGCAGAGCCGAGTCGGGTATGGTGCCGATGACTCGGTTGATGGTGGTGTGATGGTGGAATTCCGAAGACGCCCTCTTGCTGACTAACAGACACGGCAGAGCCGAGTCGGGTATGGTACCGATGACTCGGCTGATGGTGATGACTTGATTCCTTGATAAGAATGGCCGGGGTCGGTTGATAGGCGTGGGCAGGGGAAGGCGAAGATGTCATGTCACTTGGGAGTAAAGCATCTTCTTCGGGCCTTGAGCCGTTCCGCTTACGATCATGCCCGCGGGCTTGGTCCCTCGGCTGAGCTGCCGGTCGTGATCGGGACGGTCCGAGTCGAGCAGTAAGAAGGGACTTGCGTTCTTGCTGTGCTTGGGGAAGCGCTCCGGGCGCTCCGGAGTCCGCTGCCATCCGACCCGCCTTGCAGCGCCGAAACCCTGCCTTCCCAGAACTGCCCGAGCGACATCATTGACATTCCCTCCTTCCTGGTAGGAATCTGAAGCCATACCTCGCAACGGCCGCCTTGTGTGAAGTCCCCGGAGAAACTCAGCCGGTTCATACAGAGATAAAAAGACACCTCAACACCTGGGCACAATACCTGGAAGCAGAGCCGCGCCTAGGCTCGGGCGCAGGAGCAGGCCAAAAGAGACCACAATCAACCTGGAGGCCCGACTAAAGGAAGCAGGCCAAAAGAGACCACAATCAATCCTATTAGCCAGATCCCGTGGGATCTCGTCAGGAGCAGGCCAAAAGAGACCACAATCAACCTGGGAGCCGGCGTGTGCGGGCTTGGGCACAGGAGCAGGCCAAAAGAGACCACAATCAACCTGGAGGCCCGACTAAAGGAAGCAGGCCAAAAGAGACCACAATCAATCCTATTAGCCAGATCCCGTGGGATCTCGTCAGGAGCAGGCCAAAAGAGACCACAATCAACCTGGGAGCCGGCGTGTGCGGGCTTGGGCACAGGAGCAGGCCAAAAGAGACCACAATCAACCTGGAGGCCCGACTAAAGGAAGCAGGCCAAAAGAGACCACAATCAATCCTATTAGCCAGATCCCGTGGGATCTCGTCAGGAGCAGGCCAAAAGAGACCACAATCAACCTGGGAGCCGGCGTGTGCGGGCTTGGGCACAGGAGCAGGCCAAAAGAGACCACAATCAACCTGGAGGCCCGACTAAAGGAAGCAGGCCAAAAGAGACCACAATCAATCCTATTAGCCAGATCCCGTGGGATCTCGTCAGGAGCAGGCCAAAAGAGACCACAATCAACCTGGGAGCCGGCGTGTGCGGGCTTGGGCACAGGAGCAGGCCAAAAGAGACCACAATCAACCTGGAGGCCCGACTAAAGGAAGCAGGCCAAAAGAGACCACAATCAATCCTATTAGCCAGATCCCGTGGGATCTCGTCAGGAGCAGGCCAAAAGAGACCACAATCAACCTGGGAGCCGGCGTGTGCGGGCTTGGGCACAGGAGCAGGCCAAAAGAGACCACAATCAACCTGGAGGCCCGACTAAAGGAAGCAGGCCAAAAGAGACCACAATCAATCCTATTAGCCAGATCCCGTGGGATCTCGTCAGGAGCAGGCCAAAAGAGACCACAATCACCCTGGAAGCCGGCGTGTGCCGGGCTTGGGCGCAGGAGCAGGCCAAAAGAGACCACAATCACCTGGAGGCCCGACTAATGGAAGCAGGCCAAAAGAGACCACAATCAATCCTATTAGCCAGATCCCGTGGGATCCCCTCATCCAATCGCGTGTTCGACGCTGTTTCGAAATAAGGAGGTCAGTTCCGGAAAGCGACAGTTCCCGAAATGAACCAAACTAGGTAAGAAAAGATTCAGCGTTCCTGTTTGGTAAATTTCGTTCCCTGCCGGGGCTTTACACGAAATTAGCTGACATTAAACTACCAGTTTTTAGCTCAAAACCCATGATTGCGAAAATCTCAAAAAAATGGTATCTGGGCAAAAAAAACGCTAAGTGCATTTCCCCAGTAAACCGTCCATGAAAAGTACGATGTTCATCTGGAGGCTCGAAAATCAGCCAATCTGGGGAGGAAAAATGTGGGGCAACATCCGGGGAACATGTATAAAGGCAACAAAGTTTTCCGCGGCACGAAAAGCTTGAGCAACCACCTCTTATAATTTTTGTCCCAAAAAAAAGGGGGTACGTGGGCCCCCCTAAAAATGGCAAAATTTTATTTCCCTTCTCTGGGGAAGAGCTGCCGCGCCAAACCTCGCTTCTTTGTGCCACATGCGGAGAAAAGAGAAAGAGAGACATAAATAGAGACAGAGAGGGTTTGGAGGAGGACGCTGGCGTGCGTCGGGGCCAGTGAGAAGCACCGGCCACCTTGCTAGATAAATCCTGCCGCGGAAAAGGAGCCCTTTCATTCGCTGGGGTCAGCACCCCTGCGGAGGCCCTCTTCCGTGTGCCTTCACGCGGAAGGAAACAGTAGGCAGGATTGTATCGGTCTGTGTTGAGCAAGGATTTCTTCTTCCTTGTCGCACAAGGGGAAAGGAGGAGGAAAACAGAAGATCCAGGGCAGTGCGGAGGGGATGCAGTAATCACGCTTCCAGCCTCATGCACGCACGTGCCCGATGCCCTCTGTGGAGCGGAAGGAAGTCAGCCCTCTGCTGAGGGGAAAAGCTGCATAGCCCTCTGCGGAGGGAAAAGCAACGTCATTTCCCGCACGGGGAAGCCCGCCCTCTGCTGAGGGGAAAACGCTGCACGATGCCACCCCTGCTGGGGAGCCCTCTGCGGAGGGAGCGCGACGTCATTTCCCGCACGGGGAAGCCAGCCCTCTGCTGAGGGGAAAACGCTGCACGATGCCACCCCTGCTGGGGAGCCCTCTGCGGAGGGAGCGCGACGTCATTTCCCGCACGGGGAAGCCAGCCCTCTGCTGAGGGGAAAACGCTGCACGATGCCACCCCTGCTGGGGAGCCCTCTGCGGAGGGAGCGCGACGTCATTTCCCGCACGGGGAAGCCAGCCCTCTGCTGAGGGGAAAACGCTGCACGATGCCACCCCTGCTGGGGAGCCCTCTGCGGAGGGAGCGCGACGTCATTTCCCGCACGGGGAAGCCAGCCCTCTGCTGAGGGGAAAACGCTGCACGATGCCACGCTGCACGATGCCACCCCTGCTGGGGATGCCCTCTGCGGAGGGAGTGCGACGTCATTTCCCGCACGGGGAAGCCAGCCCTCTGCCGAGGGGAAACGCTGCACGATGCCATCGGGGGACCCTCGCGGAGGGAAGAAGTTCATGGCGCGATACCCTCATCGCATTGGGAGGGAGGGAGGGAACTTTTTTAAGCCCGGCGGAGGTCAACTGACCGGAGCTACCGGGGAGAGTGTGCTTACGTTGTGTGGTAACCTGATACGTTCGTGTGGTATGCGTCGATTGTCTAATGAGCTTGAAGCCCCGCATGGGCGCTTTGTTCCGTGCTGTGGGCGCCGCCCGATGCACGCGGTGATTCGTTTGCGACAATAAAACCTGAGGGGAATATCCCTCTCAATTTTATTTCCCTTCTCTGGGGAAGAGCTGCCGCGCCAAACCTCGCTTCTTTGTACCACATGCGGAGAAAAGAGAAAGAGAGACATAAATAGAGACAGAGAGGGTTTGGAGGAGGACGCTGGCGTGCGTCGGGGCCAGTGAGAAGCACCGGCCACCTTGCTAGATAAATCCTGCCGCGGAAAAGGAGCCCTTTCATTCGCTGGGGTCAGCACCCCTGCGGAGGCCCTCTTCCGTGTGCCTTCACGCGGAAGGAAACAGTAGGCATTATTTAAAGACGCCGCGCCCCCCTCCCCCCCCTCAATCTCTCAGTCTCTGGTGTCCAGGTCGGCGACCATGTTCTCGCCCGGAACCAGATGGGTGAGCACGTCCGCATCGCGCAGGCGCTCCTGCATCTCAACGATGAGGCGGTTTTCCGCTGGGTGCGGGGACGCAAGCTTTCGGTGGCGGCTCTCGGCCGTGCTGTTGTCGTGGAAGACATCCAGCGTCACCCACCCAGTCGTGACGTGTCGAGCCAGCAGGACGCCAAGAATCGCCGTCACCAGCTCGCGCCGCCGAATCGGCGTCGGCGGAGCCAGCCTCGCCAGCCGATCCTTCCATCTCCAGCTCTCGCGAGCGAGGACGGTCCGTCGCGTCGGATCCAGGACGACCACCCCACCTCCCTGGTCGGATGCGTCCGTCCAGACGTGCACTCGCCGCGCTGGGCGCCTGACTCTGCGGGGGGAAGCGTCCCCCAGCCAGCGATCACCAGCTTCCAGCTCCGCGAGCAGCTCCTGCGGGAGCTCCACGAGCGTGTCCCAGTCGCGGTAGGTGAGGCACCTGCCACTCACCAGTCGGCTCGCACGCAGCAGCCCGGGATACGCCGCCGCCGGGGACCTCATGACGTACAGTGCCCAGCGCAGGCACCCGATACGCTGTGCCAGGGCCCGGAAGGACGTCACGCGTTGCGGCTTGTTCGCGCGGCAGACTGCTGCCCATTCCCGCGGGATCGCGATCGTCTTTGTAGCTAGGTCCAGATCCAGACCGTTGAAGGTACCGACTTGCGAGGGGCCTTGCGCCTTATCCTCCCGGATCTGGATCCTGGTGTCGGCAAGCACGGCCCTCAGGCTCCGCTCGTCCCGGACGACGTCGGACCTTGTCCAGCCCCCGTAGGCTATGTCGTCGTAGATCGCCAGACTGCGGCTTCCGATGCCGGCCAGTCGGCGGACCCCCAGGGTCGTCAGCTGGGCGATCGCCGGCGCGCGCGCAATGCCCGGGACGGCTATCCGGAAGACGTAGTACGCGTTGGCCGCCCTAAACCCCAGGTAGTCCGCCAGCGCGTCGGACACCGGAAGCTGGTAGAAGTAGCCCAGCAGGTCTAGGGTCGCGAACCAAGCGTGGTCCAGGACGAAGCCCTCCACATCCCTGAGCGACGGGGTGATGGGGGACAGCGGTTGGGAGGTGCGGCTGTCAAAGGGCCTGCCATCGATCAGCAGACGGGTCTCTTCCTTCCCCTTTTTCGGGATTTTGAACACCTTCAGAGTGATCCGCGGCCTCTTTTCGACTCTCCTAACGACGCCACTCTGCAGCATCACCGCCAGGTCGGCCTCGGTGATGTCCGAGCTCGGTGGAGCGTGGTGCCTCTCGTGCGAGAGGAGCATGGGCTCTCGCGTCAGCTGGCGCAGGACGCGAATCTCGTCCTCCCACAGGCCTCGCTCGACCTTCCCGTAGTCGGCCTTTGTGACCGGCATGGTGTCGATGGGCCCGCGGGACGTTCTGTACACCGGGCTCGGTGCCTTCGTGTACGTCCTCGATGCCAGTTCCGATAGCGCCTCTTCCTGAGCCCGAACCCCTTCGACGTGCGTGCTCACGTCCCCGCGCAGCAGCCAGTCTTCCAAGGTCACCGCCCTGTCGAAGTCGGCCTCGCTCTGCTCGCCCATGTCGCCCCGTAACCGGCTTTCCCCCCATGCGAGCAGGCGGTCCAGATACCCGGCTGCCCCGGGATGGCGGCTGTTTGCCCAGTCCCGCAGGGGATGCGAGCTCTTCAGGTCCTGTGCGTACTCGGGGCAGAACGTGCTCGTCCTGGCCGCACCCTTCACCTTGAGCACGCCATCAGGTCGCCGCTCACCGGCGTGTGGAGCAGCAGCGACGCGCGAGCCGTCCTCACGCTGTCCGGGGTCAGGCAGCCCCAGAGATAACGCTTCAACGTGTCCTTGGACTGGTGACGGGCCATGAGCAGGAGGTCCTCCCAGCCCGCCCCGCTTCTGGCCAGGTGCTGGAGCGCCCCTCTCTTCCAGCTGTGCTCTGCACAAACCGGGAACAGCTTCCTCGCTTCCCGCAACAGCTTCCTCGTCGTGGCCTCGGTGAAGCGAGCCCCCCGCTGCACCCACCTGCTTACTCGCAGCGCCACGCCCAGGGGGACCCGGTAAGTCACCTCTGACTCCCTCATACGTAGGCTCGCCTCCTTCGTGGTCCACCACGAAACTCGGAGCAGACCCGGCCCCACGATGACCACGTCTGTCGGGGCCAGGGCCCGCAGGTCCGCCATCCGCAGCGCTCCCGCCCACGCCAGGCAGGCAGCCACCGTCACCTGCTCGTCGCCGCCCCTGACCAGCCCCTCGACGAGGGTCCGTTGCTGCTCCAGCGTGATCGGGGGGGCATGCGCCGGCACTTCCCTGCGCTCGAGCCTGGCTTTGAGGATGGCCTTCTTCATGGCCGCCAGATCCCCCGACGGCACCCCGAGCTTCGCCCCCAGCACCTCGACGTACTTGCCGACGGAGGCCGTGCGCATCTCGCCGGTCCTCGGCCTGCCTCTCTGCCCCGGCACCCTCGCGACGTACGCTTCCAACTGCTCCTGTGTCATGCCCTTGCCGAGCATGGCGGTCGCGAACGCCTTGATTCTCAGCGCGGGGGGAGCCGCCTGCAACCCCGCCACGGCTGTGAACCGCGTCAGCGACGCCACGATCGACGCCCGCTGCGCCGTCGTCTTCTTCGAGGTCGCGCCGCCCTCGAAAACCGCGACCCGCCTCTCCCACGCGGCAAACCCCCCTCTCTGGGAGGGGAGTCACCCGTTTTTTGTCCTGCGGGAGACGGGCCCGTGCGAGAAACGGCAGTCCACCCTTGTGCATCTGCCTGCTTTGAAATTGCGGCAGGCCGGCGCCTGACGCGGAGGGACCCCCCGAGCGCGGGGCGGAACCGACTTGGGCGCCGCCTTAAACTGCGCCGTGAACCGGCGCCGGGCCTGCCGCACTCTCTCGGGCAGAAGTTCCACCCTCAGCACGTCGCGCATCACTAGCGCTGCGCTGGGGTCGCGGGTCTCGTACTCCGCGTTCTGCTCCTCGTAGGAGTGGAAGAGCCCCCCCAGGCGGAGGATCCACATTCGTTTCGGGGGACCGGATTCCCCGCGGCGCAGGCGGACGAGGTCACGGACCCGTTCCGTGACATCGTCCCGCCTGTCCTGCAGCTGTTGGTTCCCTTTGAACCTGTACAGCCTTCGCACTGCATCTTCAAAGCCCCGCATGTTTGACGCCGTCGGCTGCATCGTTCTCCACCGCTCCGGGTCGAGGAACGCGAAGTCGTCATCGTCGTCATCGTCGCCGACGTCCTGCCCCGCGACTGCCGCGCCATCCAGCAGCGCGAGCACCTCGCGCTCGTCTTCGAGGCTGCCCAGCTCCCGCTGCAGCGTCGGGCCCAGGCCCGCCCAGAACCCTGGGTCCTGCTCGTCAAAGGCGAGAAAGATTTCTTCCGCCCTCGCCCTCGGCAGGCCGGGCATGAGCTCGGCCGGCATCAGTGGTACCCCCCCCTCTCCCGGTAGCTCCTCTCCGCCTCTTGGCCTCTTGGCCTCCTTCTCCGCCTCGTCCTGCTCACGTGCCCTCTTCTGGGCAGCGCCGATCTCCCTCTCGGCGGCTTCAACTTCGGCCTCACGCCGGGCCAGGCCTGCCTCGAGATCGAGAAAGCGCTTCTCCATGAGAGCCAGCCCCTCCGCGTCCCTCTGCAGGGCGTTCTGCTGTTGCTGCTTGGGGGGCATCGCAACTTGGGGAAACTTGGGGTAACTTTTTTAAGCCCGGCGGAGGTCAACTGACCGGAGCTACCGGGGAGAGTGTGCATACGTTGTGTGGTAACCTGATACGTTCGTGTGGTATGCGTCGATTGTCTAATGAGCTTGAAGCCCCGCATGGGCGCTTAGTTCCGTGCTGTGGGCGCCGCCCGATGCACGCGGTGATTCGTTTGCGACAATAAAACCTGAGGGAAAAAGACTGCGTGTTTATCCCTCTCAAAAAAAAATTCCGGAAAAAAATTGGGTTTTTTGAATTTTAAAATTTTGGAACAAACTCTGCAGTAATTTTTGATGAAGTTGAGCAAATTTTTTTTTTCCAAAAATTTTTTTTGGGGTCCATCGGCCCCGCGGGAGCGTTTTAAAAAGACACAAGGTTTTGACCCTGCATGATAAGCCCTGGACCGTTTAGACACTCAGTTAGCCCCTCAGCTGCAGTATCAAAATGTAGCCCTACCCCGTATTACGTAGTTCCCGCGTATGTGCAGAGTTTCTTGTGTACTTCGTTACTTCGGTTTTTGGGGGTACCATTTTTCTTTTTTTGTGTAAGCACCTGCTTTGTAGGATATACTCGAAGAGACTGCCGGGTGCGAAATCCCAAAGGAGATAAATATGCTGTAGCCCGCACGAAACACAGGTAAATCGGGGGTTTAGTGGCAGGTGTAAGCATTCAACGATGAAGAGTGTTTTCTCGAAATAACCGGCAGTCCCTCGAGTTTTTTGTTTAGCCTTCGTAGTGCAGATTCGGACCACGGTCCGAATCTGGGAACAGTAGCTAATCCCCTGATTGTTTGCTTGAGCAAAACCCAAGAGCACGGGCCTTTGATTGAGCTCGTCTTGTCTCCATTCCTATGTCAGTCGGGAACTTCAGGGCCCAGGGTAAAGTCGCCTGCGTCGGGTGCCGTAAATGGGTTTATCAGTGAGATCTGTGCCTTCGTGCGAATTTGCGGGGTAGTGTTCCCAGTCACTCCTTTGCCAGTTTCTTGTCGTCTTCTTTCATTACGACACACCCAAGTGGCTGCGAAGGATTCCGGGACTCGCCCGCGAGTTTGTCAACCAGTGCACTCAAATAGTGCACTCAAATAGTGCACTCAAATAGTGAACTCAAATAGTGCACTCAAATAGTGCACTCAAATAGTGAACTGAGCCAATTCACCTAGCCCCCCTGAAAGTGACTTTAGCTCGATTACGCGTCGATTACACTCGATTACACTCGATTACGCTGCACACATTCATGGCGGAAGTCATGCAAGAGAGACGACGGCTGGAGAGAGAAGGAAGAGACCGGGCAGTCGGCCACCCCTGGAGACAACTGCACCCTGACGACTGCCCCCCGCGCCGGCTGAATTTCGAAGCGATCGCTGGACCGGGGACCTTCACGGCGGTAGCAGGAGAGAGGTGGTTCCGGGCGCTGCAGTATTGGCTGGATGGGATGTGCTGGTCGGTAGCGGGTGACGTCTCGACGGCAGAGCTCGCAGTAGACTTCGAAGTGTACACCGGGCTCGATCTACCGGGCAGTTTAGTGGCGACGACAGGTGGGACGCCGCTGTGTATCCGTGCGAGAATGTTGGCGCGGATGCTGAAAACGATCGGGGAAGCGCTTGAGCGGAAAGGGGTGGGGCCGCTTCTGCCGGGTAGAAAGCTGGAGAAGGTAGGTTCATTGAGAACGGTAGGGGCCCCCCCATGCCTCACGGGCTACGAGATGAGGCCAATTTTCCGCGGCGGCGAGGAGACGATGGGAATCTTGGAGACGCAGCTGAAGGCGAGCCGGCATGCGTTCACCGGCGAGGCGTGGGGGATGGACCTTTTCCCGACGTACGGAAGAGAAAGGGCGGAGCGTGCGGCGAGATGGGCGGCCTTCGATGACGCTACGGAGAAGAAGAGAGGCAAGAAGTCGGCTGTCGTCGGAGGGGATCCGTGGCTCGTGCCGGAAGGGATTCCCCGACACGAAAAGTGGGGTGAGCGGGTGTGCCCCGGGCACCAAAAGGTGAAGTGCGACGTGTGCAAGCGCCGGGGCAAGTCGGTGGCGTGGTGCTGCCAGGCCCATCACAGGGAGGGTGATGGCCTAGCCGTAAAAATGTGTGCCGAGCACCGGATGACGCAGTGCGCCACGTGTAAGACGACAGCGGAGTGCTGTCGCAACCATCACCACCGATGCCTCGATCATGGCATGCCGACGTGCGACGGCTGTAAGAAACACGCCGACCTGAGGAGTAGGAGACCCGGGCACTGCTGCAGGAAAGGGCACCACCGGGCGGCCGTGGCGAGAGGTGAAGAAACAACAACGAAGAAGAGGAAGGCGGAGCCGGAGGGTCCCGCGCCAGCGCCGAGACAGGCGAAACGTGAGAACGTGGTGCTCGTTCTGCCGGAAGCAGAGGAAGACGAGCGAGAACCCGCAACATCAACGCCGACATCAGCAGCGAAGGTCGGGAAGACGGCGCCAACGCCAGCGAAGAAGCGGCAATCAGACTCCGCGGCGGAGCCGGTACCGAAAAGACGCAAAGGACGCGTCGATGCGCCACGACCATCGCCCAGGCGCTGGGAAAAAGCAGAAATCGACGCGCAACCGATGAACCTCGACGAGCAATCGAAGAAGAAGCGAAGCACCAAACGCGCGCCTGAGCGCGACGATCAAGACGAGCTAAAGAGGCGAAAGCATGACACATCACGTGCGAAGAGATAACCGCGCCGTCGGCGATGCAGATTATCGCCACAGATTCTTTGCATTCTAATCCAAACGATTACGCTCGATTACGCTCGATTACACTCGATCAACATTTGGGTGAATTGGGGGGGTACTGCAGTAATTGATTAAAGGCGTGACACTCAGCCAATCTTGATAGGCCGGTTCAACGGGCCCACTAACGCACCTTCTTCCGGGGCTAAAAAGGTGCTGATGACAGGATATTGAAATTGGAATAAAAACAAGAATATTAGTCTGAAAAAATGACCGCGACAGGCAGTGTAGCTGGAGACCAGGAAGTTCGGGCTGACTCACGGAAGCAGGTTGTCGAGTGCGTACGGGCTCGGGTACCACTATCTCGCATTAGCTCGTCTTCTTGTTGCGTTAGTATAGTCCTTTGACAGAGTGAGCCGGTGCCTCTCATCTCACCTTTAAAACACGGCTGAGTCACGCATGCTCTTGACAGACGCTAGCGTCCGACATTTCGCACGCGCGTCGCAGTCGTTGGGTGGTATTGACAAGGGGTTTCATCGGACACTCGGATGAGCTTCGTTACTTCACTGGAGGCCCGCTTGGCTGCCTTCGAGTTGCGTTTCCGCGTTGGTGTTGTTGCTTCGCTTTTGGACTCCTTCTTCGACTTCGCACGGTCCCAACGTCCTGGTCTGCCCTTGGTGCACGTCTTGCGCTCAGTCTGCGCAGTTCGTCTCTCCTGCTTGACTTCGTGATTCCATCGAGCCTGCTTGCGCTCCCATCCCGACGGGTAATGCGTCTGCGGTCGAAAACTGCCATTCAGTGTTGCAGCTTTGCGGAGCCCAGCCTGCGGTACGGCTCGCACCTTGTCGCCGGCCTACTTCGCCGTCTGCTCTCGTGCGGCGGCTTCGTAGGCGCGCATCACAGCTTCAAACGCCTGCTGGTTTGCTATTTGTGGTCTCTTGTTGAGTCCGGCCATGTTCCCGCCTCCGAGAGACGTCAGGACGTTGACTTGCATCTCAAGCGCCGGGTGAATCGGCGTCTGCACGATACTCGTCAGCCGTCGCATCGCGCTCTTCATCGCGTACGATTTCGCGGTCGCCGAGTCCCGATACTCGGCTGTCGCTCGTCTCTGAACCTCATCCATCGCGTGATTCGATAGAGCATCGGCGTCTTCTTGTTGCGTCAGTGGGGAGTCATTTGCATGCAAATGAGTACCACACTATCTCGCAATAGCTCGCATATATTAAATTTAGCGCAGTTAGTACTTGAGCCTTTAGGCATTCCGTGCGGGCCAGTTCCAGGCGATAGGGTGTTCGCCGAGCGCTCGGTAGGCACCTTGTCCTCGGTGACATGGAGTTTCTGCTCCGGCTTGGGGGTGGTGACTTCGTCATTGCCGGGGATGCAGGAGAGCTTCCGGGGAGCAAAGATATCCTCTGCCTGACGTTCTCGTACCTGGACACGATGGAGCAGAGATGGAGGATGCGGCTTGTGTTTGCAGCACTTGTGCGGCAGAAGGATCCAGCAACGACAACCAAGTATCTCCAGTACGTGCTGGATTACTTTCAGAAGCTGCAAGAGTCGCTCCTTGCCTTGGGGTTCGATCTCCCTGGCGATGCACTGCTCCCAAGGATGAAAAAGGTGGTTACAGACAGAGGCCTCTTCACGACGGCTAGTGAGTGTACGCCTGTGGGGCCGTTGACGAGGTCATCATGGAGCCCGTGCATCGCCTGCACCTTGCTGACAAAGCCGTCCAAAAATGTCTGGCTACCGACCTTCCTTTCAAGGAAGGTCGGTCGCCAGACAAGGACCTTTGCGATCACTTAGCGCTTCTTCATCATTCATCATCCCGTCTTGCTAGGCTGCTCACAGTCGCTCGAAGATCTTTCTGTCCCTTTTCGCCACCAACCCGCCTGCAGTCCCCGTGCTTGCTGCCATGATTTAGAACATCTTCATCTCGAGAGCTTCCGGTCTCATATGCACATCGCCCACTTGCCTGCGGTTTCCGTCCCTCGTATGCTTATGCTTGGCACGTCTTGGGCCAGACAGTGGTCAACATGGTCGCCATGGGCCAGTCAGGGGTCCACCAGTGGTCGAACCCAAAATACTAGTGTCAATCTCGATCACACTCTACAACGCTCTACTACACTCTACTACACTCTATCACGCTCGATTACACTTCTGCCGCCGAGGACGAGGCAGGGAACGTGCTGGGGCTGGTGCGACAAAGCAGGGGGGAGCGAGGGCACACGCTGAGAAGGGTGATTCGCGGCTGGCGGCTCGAGCCGACGGAGGAAACCCTGGGCCACATTTGGTGGCAATGCCGGGCGTACGAACGGATCCGAGCGCAACACCAGTATGCCGAAATTGTTGGCGCGGATCGCTCGACTTGGCCCCCGTGCCTGCAAGAACACGGGATTCTGCCGAAGGGAAGTCGAGTCAGCATCGAAGTGCTGCACACGTTCATGGCGGAGGTCATGCACGAGAGACGACGGCTGGAGAGGGAAGGAAGAGACCGGGCGGTCGGCCACCCCTGGAGACAACTGCACCCCGACGACTGCCCCCCGCGCCGACTGAATTTCGAAGCGATCGCTGGACCGGGGACCTTCGCGGCGGTCGGAGGAGAGAGGTGGTTCCGGGCGCTGCAACATTGGCTGGATGGGATGTGCTGGTCGGTAGCGGGTGACGTTTCGACAGCGGAGCTCGCCATCGACTTTGAAGTGTACACCGGGCTCGATCTGCCGGGCAGTGTCGTAGCAACGACGGACGGGACACCGTTGAGCATGCGCGCGAGGGTACTCGCGAGGCTTTTGAAAACCGTCGGGGATGCGCTGGAGCGAAACGGCGACGAACCGCCTCTGCCGGGAAGGAAACTGGAGAAGATAGGGTCGTTGAGAACGGTGGGAGCCCCGCCGTGCCTCACGGGGTACGAGATGAGGCCAATCTTCCGTGGTGGTACGGAGACGATGGAAGTGCTCGAGACGCAGCTGACGACGGCTCGGCACGAATTCAACGGCGAGGCGTGGGGGATGGATCTTTTCCCGACGTACGGAGGTGGAAGGGCGGAGCGTGCGGCGAGATGGGCGGTGTTCAACGACGCTACGGAGAAGAAGAAAGGCAAGAAGTCGGCAGTCGTCGGAGGGGATCCGTGGTACGTGCCGGAAGGGGTTCCCCAACACGAAAAGTGGGGTGAGCGGGTGTGCCACGAGCACCAAAAGGTGAAGTGCGACGTCTGCAAGCGCCGGGGCAAGTCGGTGGCGTGGTGCTGTAAGGCCCACCACAAGGAAGACGACGGCCTTGCGGTGAAGTTCTGCGCGCAGCACCGCCTGACGCAATGCGCGACGTGCAAGACGATCGCAGAGTGCTGCCGCAACGGACACCACCGGTGCCTTGATCATGGCATGCCGACGTGTGCGCACTGCAGCCGGCTCGCGGATTTGCGGAGTCGAAGGCCCAAACTGTGCTGTCGGAAGGGGCACCACCGGGCGACCGTGGCGAGAGGAGAAGAAGCAGCATCGAAGAAGAGGAAGGCGGAGCTGGAGGGCGCCGCGCCAGCGCCGAGACAGGCGAAGCGTGAGAACGTGGTGTTCATTCTGCAGGAAGCAGCAGAAGGCAAGCGAGAGCCCGCAACATCAACACCGACGTCAGCAGCGAAGGTCGGGAAGACGGCGCCAACGCCAGCGAAGAAGCGGCGATCAGACTCCGCGGCGGAGCCGGTACCGAAAAGACGCAAAGGACGCGTCGATGCGCCACGACCATCGCCCAGGCGCCGAGAAAAAGCAGAAGTCGACGCGCAACCGATGAACCTCGACGAGCAATCGAAGAAGAAGCGAAGCACCAAACGCGCGCCTGAGCGCGACGATCAAGACGAGCTAAAGAGGCGAAAGCATGACACTTCACGTGCGAAGAGATAACCGCGCAGTCGGCGATGCAGATGATCGCCACAGATTCTTTGCATTCTAATCCAAAACGATTACACTCGATTACACTCGATTACGCTTCTGTACTTTATTGGTGTCTTGCCGTGGACACTCTCGAAGGAGAGCGGCACCGGGATCCGTCCCGGTACAAGGAAGCACCAAGAAAGTATCAAGAGGACGAAGACAAAGAGAGAAGACCTACGACACACACACAAACACACACACACACACACACACACACACCCACACGAACACATCAAGCGGTGCAACCCCGAGAGCGCGCAATGACGGATCCGGGGTTCAAGGAACTCGCCGCCCAGGTGCAGGCTCAAGGCCAGCAGATGGCGACCTTGATGGCTGCCGTCAACGGCATGGTAGAACAGGCCCGTTCGGGTGGTGCACGGATGAGGGACGCTCGCTCCATCTGGTTGGGCGAGGAGGACGAAGAGGAAGCCGAGCGTGGGATCGATACAGACGGAACCGACGGGGAGGAGGAGGGCGCAGAGACGCGTGGGAAGAATAAAAAGAAGGGAAAGCGTTCGAAGGCGGAGGACACGGGCGGAAGAGGCGGAAAGGGCGAGACGAAAACAGGCGAGGGCGACGACGGCAGCGGCGGCGGAGACGGCGTGGCAAAGCAAGAAGCGTCGACTGGAAAACAGAGGAAGAAAAAGAAGCGCAACGGGGGCTGGACAGAGGTGCCGGGTAAGAAGGAGAGGAAGCCGACGGCCGCGCGCGCGATGGAAGAGGACGGGCAGAAGAAAGCAGGAGGAGGCGAGAAGCCAATCGAAGGAGCGAGGAAGGCGAGAATTGAGCTGAGGCAGGAGGATTGGGGAGTACCGGTGGTGGAACACACCAAGCTGGCGGAAGCGACGGTGGCTTTCGCGCCCATGGCGGGCGCGCGGAAAGTACGACGTGAGGGGATGCCGGAGGGCTCGGCCATGGTCACTGTGGCAGCTCTGGAGGGCAGCAAACGGACAGACGTGGTCTGCAGGGTCGACGGCGCGGAGAAGGTGCTGCCGGCTTTCGTGACGAGGTCTCCGGAGGGAGACGTGGTGTACGCCCCCGCGGATGTGAAGGAAGTCGACCGCCCGCCGACGTCGACGGTGCTGATTTGCGCCGAAATGGATGCACGCTGGTGCGGAGCGGAGACGCTGGCGGCCCTGCAGGAGCCATCGGGGGGGCGGGTGCTGAAGGCGGAGTGCAAGCGGCTCGCGGGAGAGGCAGAGGTGATGCTGAGCCCGCACAGCATGTTTAATGTGCGGCGGGTACACCGGGTGTACCAGCTGATGATACGGGTCGAAGATGAGCAGGTCGAGAAGCTGCTGAAGGTCTCGGGCAGAAGAGGGCTCTTCCTGCGCATACCGCGGTGGAGGGAGGGGTCGGAGACCAACGAGGTGGTGTGGCTAGCTGACCCGGAGGCGTCGCTGAAGAGCGCCCTCGTGTTCGCACAAAGGAATGGCTGCCTAGGCCTTGCTCGTAGTCGCGCGCGGCTGGGGGTGAGAGTCGAAGGTGGCAAGTCCGAGCAGGTGCGGGAATCGCTGGGCGAGGCGGCGGCGAAGCAGGGACCGCCCGCGTTGCATTACTTGGTGAGGGGGGCGCAGGCGCGCGATGCCGCTTCGGATCTGGAGGCGACGATGAAGGCGGCGGGCTGGGCATGTCGCCAGGTCGCGGCCTACTGGAGCAAGACGCATGGGGACACGCGCGTCGTCACCAGCGAAGAGCCGCCCCCGCATCGACTGATACGCACGGGAGCAAGTCTTATGAAGGTCGATGACGAGACCGAGGAAGACCGGACCGGGCGGCGGCAAAAATCGCAGGTATGGGATGCGAGGGCGGAGAGGACGCCGAAGGTCCGAACATACCTCGAGGCGATGCGACGGCAGGAAGAGGGGAAGACGGGCACGTCCGAGCATCCGAAGAGCGCGGGCGAGAAGGAAGGCGTGGTCAAGCAGCTCCGGGCGGAGAACGCGGAGCTACGCGCGAGAAACGACGCTCTGAGGGGTGACATCGCGGCGCTCAGTGCCCAGATGGAGAAGCTGACGGAGATGGTGGCAACTATGAGGCCGAAAACACCCCCGACTATGCCGGTGGACCGAACCCAAGCGAGCAAGAAGAAGGCGCCGAAGACTCCCGTCGCCACACCGACGAAGCAGAAAACGGGACAGGCCGGCGCTCCTTCCGAAGACGCGCAGATGTCGCAGGCGAAGCGTCTGTTAAGCACGCCGGGGAAGTCACCCTCGGCAAAGGCGAAGAAGGCACACCAACCAGCAGCGGCGAAGCGTTCGTGACTGGTGAACGACGGGATGCGTGGCGGTGGAGAGACGCACGAAACGCTGGGGTTAAGGTTGAGAGAAGCCGCGGACGCGATGGGAGCGAGTGTGCAAGAAGTCCCTGGGGACGGGGCCTGCCAGTTCGCAGCGGTCGCAGCCGGACTGCCGGGGTGGTCGGTAAGGAGACTTCGTGCACGGGTTGTGGACGCGATGTTGGAAGACCCGACATTCGAAGCACACTTCGCGCCGTCCGAAAGGTACGGCAGCTGGTTTGCTTACGTGGAGGCAATGCGGGGGCCGTACGAGTACGGGGACGAGATGACGTTGACGGCAGCCGCGACGGTCACCGGAGCGGTACTCTGGGTGCTGGACAGCAGGAGGCCGCACATCCTGCGACGATACGCACCTCGCGTGGGCGCCACGGGGCAGCAGACGGCGGTCACGTACGTTCCGGAGCACTACGACCGGCTCCTGCTCCCGGGTACCACATTGGCGGAGCTGGCGCTACATGCAGACACGGTGGAAACTGTGGAGTTGAGCCGGGTCGAGCACGCGGTGAGGGTCGCAGCACATGAAGGAACGGACGCCAGGTCGCAGCAGGTGCCGCCGAAGCGGGACGGGGGCGTGTTACAAGGAGGAAGGGAGACGCTGAAGTTCGGGACGATAAACATGACATCTCTCGGGGGGAGGGCACACTTTTTGGATTGTGCCGCTGTCGACATTCTGGCGGTACAGGAGACGCTTTTGACCGACTGGGGTCAGAGGGAGTTCGAGGACGGCGTCAGGCGAGACTGGAAGTCGCTGTGGGGGGAACCGTGTCGGGAGCGACTTGACCGGCAGGGCAAAGCATCACCGTGGATAGCGGAAGCCGGCGGAGCGGGTGTTGCAGTCTTTGCGAAGAAACCGGCGCCGGCCTTCGTGGTCGGGAAGCCGTCACCGAGCCGGAGGTGGGTGCACGTGGCC
>JAPJBO010001150.1:0-64049 GCA_030068145.1 Diplonema papillatum | reverse complement strand
GCAGTAAAAGTTCCGCCAGACAGAACAGACAGAACAGAATTTTGTTTTTGAATTCTGTACTTTATTGGTATGGGAGTTTGGTTGGGAGGGAAAATGGGAAAACCGCTATCACACTCGGTCTGTGTACCGCCCGAAGTGAAGAAAAGGTGGCCGATCGCAGTGCTGACGTGCATTTGCCTCGGCCTCCTGCTGCTCGTCGAAGCCGAGTTCTCCGTCACTGAGCCGTTTGTGACGTCCAACTGCGAAGTGTCGTGCTGGATCGGAACGTCCCTGAAGCAGAGTCCGTGTGCCTTGAGCGAGGGGATCGGCTGCCACACGTCGACGGACCTTATGAACTGGAAGTTCCTCAACGAGACCATGCACGACACGTCAATTGTCAGCAGCGTTGGTACGCCGCCGTGGTGGATCGAACGCTCGGACGACCAGCATGGAAACGACACCGAGCCCATCGAAGTTCCGCTGACGAGGCCAACAACCATCACGTCGGTAGGTTGGGTCGCTCATGAGATCACCAACCTGTGCACAACACCACCCGACGGCGGCGACTACGACGCCAGCCGGTGCGACGCGCCTGTCGGAACCTTCGCCGCCACGATCTCCGACGTCCCGGTTGCAACGTGCTTGGTCGTCGTGCGAGTGGCAGCGGGCCCCACCGTCGTGCCGACGGCAGATGCGCCGTCGACCGCCGTCCCGCAGTACTCGCAGTGCTTGATGGACGCTGGGTCTGCACCTGACGCGATACTGACACACCCGCGCCCGCCTCTGTTCACCCTTTCCGACGGGCCGCCGCAACCGCCGAACCTGCCAACACCAGCTGACTCGAACCCGGCGGCGTACTACCTCCAGGACGACGACGACCGGATCTCGTGGGCCGTGGCCAACTGGGAAGAGGAGACGTGCATCCGGTTCACGAAGTGCAGCAGCCCCTTCACGTGCGAGGAGCCGTTCATGGTCTTCGTCTCGGACGCCAGCCGGTGTGACGCGCCGGTCGGAACTTCCGGCTGCGTCAGCGAAGTCAACATCCGGACTATCCGCTACCAAGGTTGGGTCGCTCATGTGACCGCGCACGCCCTGGGCCTCTCGCGCGAGAACACGAGGAACGACAGGGACGGGTACGTGACCCTCAACGAAAGCAACATCTGGTCGAAGTCGGAACGTGCCGCCGACCGCTGCCGCGCTATCGCTGACGGTGCTGCCTTCCGGCGTGGACGTGGCGAAGAAGACGGATTTGTCGAGTTCCACAGCGAGGGTCACCTGCAGCCCGTGGTGCATGAGGCTCCAGTAGTCGTACGGGCCCGGGTCGCGCCCCGAGGGGCCAAATTACTCGAAGTCGCCGGCTCCTTCTCCACCAACTTCGCCGCCACGATCTCCGACGTGTCGGTTGCAACCTGCTCGGTCGTCGCGCGAATGGCTGCAGGCACAACAGACGCGCCGCCGTCCGCCGTCCCACAGACAGCAGCTCCCGCACCGTGCACATGGTACGTACAGTGCTTTGTGAACGCTGGGTCTACACCCTCTGCATTGATTCGGCCATCCGAAAACTGCCACAACAGGCCTGCCTACTGCGCCGCTGGCACGCTCAATGTCAATCGCAGTCCTTGGTATTCGCGGTGCTTGCCAAATTCCATGGTCACTGACGACGAGCGCCCATACACGGCACACCCGCCAGAAACCGCCCACTCCTCGCCTCTTGGTGCTGACGGCAGGTACGAACACGAGCACCGCGGCTCGTTCCCCGCAGTCGGTTGCCGTGAAGACCGACCACGCACTCGGCCATCCGCGATCACAGCCACTGACACTGTCTGGTCGCCTCAAGACCAACGGCCGGTCCTTTCCGACCTCACCAACGCCATCGTCGCGCCTTGCCTCCCAGGCCTTCCACAGCCCCCTCGTTCCGTACTGCGGAGTCAGTCAGCAAGGCAACGGAGGTTGCAAAGGGCGGCTGACCGGCGTCGGAGTGCGCGCCGGGGGCTATGTGCTACTCTCTCCGGTAACGTGCTTGTCATCCACTCTTGTGCACCCTGGTTCTCATTTGTTTCGGTTGCGGTTGCCCGAACAACACACACGCCCGCGCTGGTCACCCCTCCGTCGCCCATGGCTACTCCAGACGTCTCGCCCCCGGCCAGATGTGAAAGCTCGTCCTCTTTCATCGTCACCGGTGTCGACGGGAAGCGGCACTGTCTGACCGCCAACCTCGATGATCGGCTCGACGATGTCCTCGAGGGGCGCGGGCTCCTCCTTTGTCCCGGCGTCCGAGTGGTTCGTGGCTGCGGAGCACCACTTCCCCTCGACACGCCGCTTCGGGAGATCGGCTTCGATGCCGGGCTCTCGCCGTCACTCAGCATCCTGCCGTCTGTACTCGGGGGCAAGCGATCGGGGTTTGGCAGCCGCCAAGGGCAAGGACGAGGGATAGGTTCGAGCGGGCGCCCGAGCGTACCTTCCGGGCGGGGCTCCATGGCTGGGGTATCTGGCCGCGGCTCGGGTACGGTTGTACACGAGGTCTGCGGTTCGAAGGGTAGGGGCAAGGGCCAACGCCCGCTGGAACGGGACGATTATGGTCCTAGCGCGTCCTCCGCCTCTGCCTCCCACTCTGCCGTCCCCGGCGCCGTCGACGGGCTGTACCCTGGTTGGGAAGCTCCTGAGGCCCGTTTCCGAGCCACCATGCCGATGCCCGACACCCCTTGGAGCGAGGTGCAGCAGCACGCGCACGCTCTTGCCCGCACGCGCCTCCACTGGGCTGTTGACCGCCAGGAGATCAACGGCATTTGGGGAGTGACTGCGGACAGAGAGCTGTCCAAGGACAGCCTGAACACGTTTGTCCGCGCCACATTTGCGGTACCTGCTGTTCTGGGCGAGGCCACCCTGAAGTCGAGTGGATTCGGCTCCGTCTTCTTCGAGCCGCTTGCTAACGACCACGAGTACCGGGTCATTAACCTCGGTGAGATCCCCGTGAACGAGGCCCAGGACCTAGCGAGCAGCATCCCTGACCTCCACTGGGGTCTCACCTTCTGCCGAGCTGCACTGGGGATCCGCGTAAAGGCTGCTGACTACAAGCGGGCCATTGCCCAGCTGCCCCCCTTGCCCCCACCCATCGGCTATTTCGAGGTACAGGGTGTACCATGCCGCACCAACGGGGGTCTGCTAAGTCGCAACCTCCGCGACCTTGGCTGGGGCGTCACGCCGCTCTTCCGCACGCGAAAGGGCGGACGTTTTCTCACCTGGGTGGTGAAGTCGGAGACGCTCCCCGGGACGGATACCCTACGGACCGCTCAGGGCCCCACACTCAGGTTCAAGCGCATCCCCCGCTGCCCGCTCGAGCCGGCCCAAACCGACAACTCCCCACGCCTTTCCGACAGCTTCCGCGCCCCGTCTGCCACCTCGGCCAGCCAACCGAACAGCTGTTCCCCACCGCCCCTGTCGCTCGCCGACCTCACCAGGCTACACGGTGCGGCCGTTGCACAACGCATCGTCGACGGCCTTCGCCTCCTCGGCGAACAAACAGAACCCCCGAGAGGCAAACCCCTGGCTGGCGGCCTCACCATCGCGGCAGCCGACTTCCCTGACGACGAGCCGGCTATGGATGTCGACGCTGTGAGCTCGAGTAGCGAGGAGGTTAGGCCTTGCTCGCCCCCCCCAGCGGCCCCCCAGCCTATTCCCCCTCCCGGCACAACTGACGTCTCGCAGACGGACGCTCTTGCTGCAGCCTTGGGCCAATTCCAGGCCTTGTCTGCGCAAATGCAGGCTGGATACCGAGACGCGGTGGCCAAGACCGAGGTCGACTTGCTCTCCGGCTTCCGCATGATCACGGATGAGGTCTACAGCAAGGTTGCCGGCCTCTCCGAGGAGATCCGAGCGCAGGGCGCGGCACTCTCGAGCACCCGCTCGGAGCTTGCCGCCGACATCCAAAAGCGCGGCGCGGAGATGGAGGGCCCCTTCCGCGATTTGGCCGCGGCGGTCAGGCTTCAAAGCGCTGCCCTCGACACACTGCGGGGCGAACTGCCCGCTCGCGGGCATGACCTGGACCGCCGCCCGAAGGTTGTGCTGCGGAAGAAAGCGCGGGACAGGTCAGCAGACCACGAAGCTGAGCTCTGTAAGGGAGAGGCTACCCTCCCCCCCCAGCCCGAAACCAGTTCCGAGCAGGTGTCCCGGACGCAGGTGGATCTACCAGTTGACAGTGCCGAACCTTTGCTGCAGGCGCCGCAGCCACACGACACTCCGCTGCCCCTGGTACCACCCCCCGCTACCCGTTCCCCTTCCCCCGCTAAGCCCCGGTCGGCCCTGAAGACTGGGAAGGGACCCAACACCAAGGACACGGCCGAGCGTGCTGCACGGGAGAGGTCTCTGCTGCGGAAACGATCGGCACGTCCCGCTGTGGATCCAGCGCCCCTGCCGCCCACAGCCGAGCCGCCCCGACCCCAATGCACCCCCGAGCTTCGGGCGGATCAACCGCAAACTCCTGACCCCGCCCTCGCCACCAGAGCCACCGTCGCGGGCCGGGGCAGAAGTCCGTTTGCGGAGTATCCCCCCCCGCGATCCCGCAGCGCTCCCGAGAGCCTCACCCCGCAGGGTCCGAGGGGAGCCGGGCGGTCCCCGGCCAGTAACGCAACGCCGCCAACTGGGCTTCTGCCCCAACAGCAACCCTCGCCCCCCGCCGGAGCACGTTCGACTGAAGGGGGGTCGTTGGCTCTCCCGGGCGACGGGCCGAGCTTCGACGGGTCGTTGCCTGATTACAGCCCCCCGCTCCTATCACAGCACTGAGGGCAGTCGCCCCCGCATCGAGGGGTAACCCCCCCCGATGCCCACCACCGCGCCCATCCGGCCGGTCCACCCCCCACCCCTGGCGCACCACCGCGAGCAGCCAACACCAATACTGCTTCGCGCCGGGAGCCGGCCCCTCCGCCGGGTCGCGGCCGGCGGCGGAGGCGCACCGCCAGTACCTCCGCTGCCGCTGCACCCTTTGACCCCGATAGCATCCTTTTGATCGTGTCGTTCAACTGCCGATCATTTTGGGCAAGGGAGTCCATCCCTGGCGGTACCAATAGTATCAGCCGAGGGGTCGCCAACATGTCTCCGAGGATCCCGGACATCCTGCTCCTTCAAGAGACATGGCTCTCGAGCAAGTCCCTTCCCCCTCGCCTCGACGGCTACCGAGTCTTCAGACGCGACCGAGACGGAGACGCCCGCGGCGGAGGTGTTCTCATCTTCGTTCGCACAAGCCTGCTCGCGACGGAAATCCCGCCCCCTGATATCGACGCCGACTCCTCTCTAGATTGCGTTGCTGTCGAGATCACTCGCATCGGCCTTCCCCCCCTGAGGGTGTACAATGTGTACCGCCCGCCCCGCAAGGAAGGGAGAGACCTGTGCATGGAGCCGTTCCCGATGGACGACCACGTGGTCATCGCCGGTGATCTCAACGTCCACCACCCGGACTGGTCTCGGGGAGCCGAGAACACAGGCGGAAAAATCCTCAGGGACTGGCTCGTCGAGGCGTCTGCCATGACCCTGAACGACCCGTCGGTCTCCACGATGGCCTACCGCCCCCACGCCAGGTACTCCTCTCCGGATGTGGTAATCTCCACCCCCACCTCCAACATCCGCAATTGGAGAGTGCTGGATTCTTGGGGTACCACCCGGGACCACCTCCCCATGGCGTTCGAAGTTCCCCGGGGGTACTCCCAGCCGCGCGTCCTCCGCAAAACTTGGTTCTCTTGGGCACGGGCTGACTGGGATGGCATGATGGAGCATCTCGACGAGGAGAGCTCTGTCCTACTCGCAAACCGGCCGGCAACCAATGTGCAATTCGCTAAGCGAGTCGCTTCGACGTTCCGCCGTGCTGTACACCAGTTTGTCCCCCGGTATCGACAAGGACGTCCGTACAAGGAATGGTGGACCCCGGGGCTCTCTGCTCTAGAGCGTGTCAAGGGGGCGGCCTTCACCGCCCTCCTCGCCGACCCTGACGCCCCACACGCACAGCGCGCCTACTCCGACGCGGTCGCCAGATTCGCGTCGGCGGCCACGCAGGCGAAGGCGGCTCACTGGAATGCCTTCTCCGGGAGGATCAACCGCTGCACGGACATTGGGCTGCTCTTCCGCCTGATCCGCAAGATCGACGGTCGTACGCAGCAGAACAACATCCCCCCCATCCGGCTCGGTCACTCATATTATGTTGCCGCAGACGGGAAGACGGAGCTTTTTGGGGATCACCTCAAACGGGTGTGCGGCGGTTCGACAGCTACCAAACCGCCGCCGTGGTTCCCCGCTAAAGAACCATCCAACGACGACGCTGGCTGCGGGCTCATCACCGCCGACGAGCTCGATCGGGCCCTCAACAACCTCGACCCGAAGACTTCGCTCGACCCTGACGGGCTTTGCAGTGAGTTCCTCCGCCGACTCACCGACGGTGCCAGGGCCCTCATCCTTGAGTTGGTCAACATTTCGTGGGAGGAAGGCTTCGTTCCCGAATCCTGGCGAGACGCCCACGTCGTCCCCGTCCCGAAACCTGGACGGGACCACGCCTTGCCGGAGGGTTACCGGCCGATATCTCTTACGAGTGTGATCTCCAAGGTAATGGAAGTCATCGTGAAGAATCGGCTCGAGTACCTCACGGAAAGCCCGCAACATCCTGAGGTCCGGCGTTTTAACTCGCGGCAGGGTGGCTTCCGCAAGGGTCGCGGTCCCGAAGAGCAGCTGTTCTCGATAGTTTCGGCTCTCGACTCTGCCAGGAACCGTCTGCAGTTCACGTGTTTGCTGTCGTTCGATCTGGCGAACGCGTTCGACACCGTCGACCACGGCAAGCTGATGGACATCCTGCAGCGAAGAGGGGTGCCCGCCAAGTTCCTTCGCTGGATCGAGGCCTTCCTACGGAACAGGAGGGCGGCCTACAAGATCGACGGAGCGACTGGCCGCTTCTTTGATTTGAATACCGGCGTCCCCCAGGGGACGGTGCTCGGCCCCCTTCTGTTCCTGTACTACATCGACGACCTCGGTTCAGACCTCGATCGACTGCAGCGCCGCATCCATCTGGACAACGTCGGGGCTACGATAACCTTCTCGTTGTATGCTGATGATGACGGCGTTGCAGTGGAGGCCCGCACGTTTGCCGCCCTCGAGCAGTACGCGCAAGATGTTGTCGACGTGGTGGAGCGCTGGACGGCGCAGGCGCTGATGTCCCTGTCCGTTCTGAAGACCAGAGGTGTCTTCTTCGTTGGAAAGAACGCAGCCCCTTTCCCCCCACCGAACGTAGTCTTCAAGGCGACGAGGGCTGACGTCCCTGTTCCCCCTGCTGACACCGAACGGCGAGTGTCGGCAGAGGGTAGATTGGTGGGGACGAACACGCCACATGACGGCAAAACATTCGTTGGCATCGCGTTCGGGCCCGTAACAGAGGCCAATGCCGGGCTCACACTGCTCCACTCGGTGGTTACCCTTCAGTGGGTTGACAAAGTGAAGCTTCTTGGGTTAACCATCGACCAAGGATTCACCTTCCTCCCTCACCTCCAACGGGTTGTCGATGGATTCTCGCTGAGGATGAACCTCCTTCGACACCTGGCCGGCAAGGATTACGGCTTCAACGGCACGGTTCTCCGCACCCTGTATCTCTCCTATGTGCTACCCACGTACACGTACGCACTCGGAATCTACGGGCCATTCATCCTCCCCGCTAATGGGCCCCTCACAACACTTGAACGCATGCATCGTCGTGCCCTTACCCTCATCCTGGGCTGTCGCAAAGGCGTCGCTGAATTCGCCGGGCAACAGGAGACTGGTATCCTCCCGATCCGCGCGCTCGCAAAGTGCAGGATCGCGGCCCTCCGGGAGAAGGTTGAATTCAACAAGGTTCTGTGGGCGCACGAGCTTTCCCTGGACACGCTCCTGAAGTCGACGTCCGACAACATCCGCAAGAAAGCGGGCACGGACGGTTGCCGTCGGGAGCTCCGCGACTTCCATTTGTTCGCCCCCTGGGTTCCCAGGCCCGACGTCGAGATCTACACGTCGCTGAAAGTCCGCAAGCACGCCAGCAATGCGGAGAAAAAACAAGCGGTGCTGAAACGCCTGGCGGAACTACCCCACCCGGACTGCGTCGCCTGGCCAGACGGCTCCGTTGTACACGGTGACCCCCCTCTGCCCTCGATCTGCGACGCCAACGCCAGCGCTGCCCTACGCCCGTGGCTGAGGAGCACGGCGGACCGTACGACCTGGGGGGCTGCCGGCGTGTTTATTGATCTTGGGCCGTCGGTCACCATCAAGCCGGACCACGGCCTGCCCGTCAAGCCCACCGGCGACCGACGCACGTTCGATGCCTCTTTGCCCGCCGGCAAACACCCGCACAGCTACCGCGCCGAGGAGTTCGCGCTCTACAGCTGCCTGAAGTTCCTCCTGCGCCTCCTCCCGCCAACCCCGACGCCGCTCAACATCCTCGTCCTCAGTGACTCTCAGTCACTCCTGATGACGCTGAGCCACGGCCCCCATTGCCAGACGCAGCCGTACCCAATCGCGATCTGGCTGCACCTGGCCGAGTTGGAGTCGCTGGGCTACACCGTGACGCTGCAGTTCGTCTTCGGCCACTGCGGCCTCGAAGGCAACGAGAGGGCGGACAAGACCGCAAAACGTGGTGCACTCGCGTTCATGCGGGCGGCCACCGACGCCGCGGCCAAGAATCTACCCCCTCCGCTCTCGGCACGCCTCTGCGCCACGGCCGCTAACAGCCGCTATCGTTCCGTCCTCTGGCTGGAGAGCAGTGAAGCTGGAGCACGAGACGCCTTGGACAGGGCCACCCTCCTCAGGAACCCGTCGTCGTTCGCCAGGTTGGTCTCTGGCCGCCGCATCCCCCGCCCCAAGCACTTGGCACCACGGGCGGAAAGAGAGGTGCGGCAGCTCCGCACTGGCCACCACCACCTGGTGATGACCATGTACGCCACCGAATGGCGCGACCTCTCGAGGGCGGATCGCAGACAGGCGTTTCTCCCGTGCCCTATTTGCGGCACCCGGTCGTTGGCCCCGCTGCTCCACCTCTTCGTCGGGTGTGACGCCCCTGCAGCTGTGCAATCCCGGCTGACGATGGACGCCGATCTCGACGCGAAGAGCCGCCTCCGCTCGAAGCCTCCGCCCGCCGATGCCATGGAGCGCCTCTGGGCAATCCTCTTCGTCTTCCCGGAACTCGCCCTGGCCTACCTGCAGAGGTGCGGCACTCTGCCGAGCTACGCCATCCTCGCCGGTCAGGCGTCCGGCGAGCCCGTGGGTGGCGGCGCCAATCGCTCGATCACGCCTGACGCCGCCTCCTCGCGCTCCGCCGACTCGGAAGACGCGATCTCGCGCTGAGGGCGCTCGCCACCTGCTTGCGCGCTGCTGGCTGAACGGCGAGCTCGGGGCTGTTGCCCATTTGAACATGCAATGTAGATAGCCTCTATTCGAGCCAACCCGGCTTCTCCTGCAACAATTCTGAAACTGTATTGTTTTTGGGACTAGATAATGGCGCTGAGCAAGCTATATTTTTCCCTGGCGAAATGCATAGCCGGGGCAGAGACAGCGGGCGCCGGCCTACGGACCGTGCCCAGTCACGGGCCAGTACACAGCCATAGTCAGTCCCCAACGTCCCGCCGGTGCCTCGATACCCGGCCGTCAAGGCCCTACGGGGAGAGGCACCGCAATCAAACAAGCAACCGTGTGCTCCGCCACACCACACCATCCTTTCATTCCACCATGCTTCCCACATTCCAACACTCTCCCCCCCTCCGAGTTCCAGTGGCAGAGAAAGAAAGAAAGAAGCCAGAGGTCTCCCGGGTCTTCCACCTGGCCTCACTCAACCGCCACCTGGCTGGTTTGTGTGAAAGGCTCAGATACTGGACACCCACGCACTGTTAACCCCCCTGTACCATAGCCCATCCCCATCTCTCTTGCATGTGTCTTGTGTCTCTCTGGCATGCCTTCCGGCCCGAAGAGGCCCGTAAAGCCTGCCCGAAAACTGGAACGCGGCTCTCCGGAGCTGCCAAAAGAATGTGGTGCCTCTTGTAAAAAAAAAAAAAAAGAATTTTTTTTGAACTCAGGGACCAGTTTGGAAGCAGAAGCAACGAACGAACGGGGCCTAAGCTAGAAAACTGGCGGCCAGGGGGGAAACCAATCTACACGATTAAACGGTAAGACCGGAAGAATTTTGCCGGGCACCTGGTCCAGTGGCAAGACGCCTGCGTACTATCCCAGAGGTCGTAGGATCGATTCCTTGCTGACGAACTTCCAGGCGTCGGGGGATGAGCTCCCCGAAGAAACCGGTAGCTCCGACGGCTCGGCCGACCGCGAGTAATGTAGGAACAGTACACCTACCCCCGATAAAACCATGGGGCGCTGATGAAAAAAAAAAAAAAGGCCCGTAATCGGACTCGGCCCCGACTCAACCACCGCAAACCGGGCCCCGCCTCGTCCGTCGGAGGGACAACCCCCCCGGCCCACGAGAGCGCGTCCAGGAACAGTCACGACCGGACTGCGTGACGGCCGACCCCCGACGTCGAAGCAACCTCGAAGAGCGACGAAACGAAGGCAAAGCGAAGCGAAAACAAATGGCGAACGAGAGAAGAAGAGAACATGAACCCGTTATCATCGCAAACAAAACTGAGGTCCGATGCTCACCCGAGAAGGTACGGCACGGAGGAGACAGCATTGAAACATGAAAAGCTGCGCGCCCTGACCACGCCCTCGGACTTGGAGTAGGACCTCAAACTTTTACGTGAACCGAAAACCGTTATCAGAAAGAGAACCAATTTACGTAAACCGAAAACCATTACCAGAAAGCGAACCCAATAACGAGAACCAAGAACCGTAGCCAGAGGGAAAAACAATTTACGTGAAACAAAAAACCGAAAAACGAACAAGTAGTAGTCATCACTCCACCACAAACAACACAACGGAGTAAATGGTGGCACAAAGAACCACTGTACGCTTGCCTGTTAAAGACCGTCTTGCCTCGTCTTGCCCGGGCTTCGTTCCGCCCTACAGAACAGAACAGAACAGCCCAAAAAAAAAAAAAAAGTCCTTTTTTTTTTTGCCCGAGGTTTGGCAACATAGCCCAACGGTTACCGCACCCCTGGGCCCCTGTAGGCCGTGGTTCGATTCCCCCGGTCCGATTTTTTTTTTGCGATTTTTCGGTGTGAAAAGCAGCCGTCTGGAAATTATTTTCGAGGTCTTTTTGGGAAATCTTTTGGTTTTCGAGTAGTTCTGGGATGCGCGATTATGGGCAAGCTGCCAGCTAGCCCAGCGATCAAAATCTGACCCCCTCGTGGATGCAGAGAGAAAAAAAACCGATCTCCAGGACCCCATTTTTTCGGGTGCCGACCTCCATTTCCGGGGGGGGGGTCGTTCAAAAATTTTATCCGACCAAATATCCGGAAAGCCCTGTCCTCAACGGATTCAAACGTGTCCTCAAAATCTCGAAACCGACCATTTTAGGACCTGCAGATGGAAATTTTCGGCAGAAATCCGAAAAAAGCCGAAATCTGTGACACTTTTTCGTGGAATGGGTGCTATCGACTCCCGGCATATGCACGGGGTCTGGGTGCAGTTGTGGTGGTGCAGGCAGGGCCCACCTCGCCGCTCTCCCGATCGTCCAGTCAGGGTACGTCGGGCACTGCCCCCCCACATCGCTTCCTTTCACTTGTTCCTCAAGTATCGTCCCCGTGTGTGCCTCGCGAAAGCGTGGCCTGGGCCGTATACCCGATATCCCCGTGATGCCCATGAACGACAGCGACGTCGTCGGGCACACCCTCTCTCCTCTCATGCAGCTTCCCAGCCCTTGCTGTGCCGCCAGCTTGTCCAACGCGCTCATCATGCAGCGCAGGACGTTTCCCCGTTCTCTCACCCCCTTCGGCGCATTCCCGTGCAGCGGCATGCTGAGGCCCGAGAAGAGTTCAAAGTCGATCGCAAGCTCCAGCATTGACGCCTGCCCGTTCTCGGTCCATTGCATGTCAGACAGCCACGCTACCAACGCATAAAACGTCGGTAGTCCCCAGGTCTTGTTCCGTTCCCACGTCCATGCCGGGGCAATCCGCGCGAAGGGGTGGTCAAATTTCTCGGCAGGCATCGCATTCGCTCTCGACCAGGGGGTCGTGGGGTTCCTGGCCACCCAGCCACGTGCTTCGAGCCCAGCCCGTTCCGCAAGGATTTCAGCCATCATCTCCTGGAGCCGCCTCGAGAATTGGGCATTCTCGGGTACTACCACACCGTGTTCCAGCGTGCATCTGGGCCAGTCGGCCCGGTTGGCTGCCATCAGCTCGGCATGTGCCTCTCGTCGCCGTATGTGCGAGTACGCTCCGCAGTCCCAGAATACGTGTTTCTCGTCCTCGGTGTCGCCGCTTCCACAGTGCTTGCAGCTGGGCGCCTGCGGCTCAGCTCCGGCCTGCCTCATCCGCGACGTGTACTCAGCCGTGTTCACCCCCCCCGCCAACGCTACACGTATAAGCCTCGCGGTGTGCGCGGGACATTCACGCATCCTCCAGAAGGTGTTCGTCCGCTCCAGGTCGGCTCTCTGTATGCCCTCAAATCCCGGCCGCCTCGCCACCAGTCGGGACCACGTCTTCGCCCTCAAGTCCGCCCTAACTTCATGTCCCCTCTTCGAAGGTGCCGAGGCTAACGGGTCATATGTTGCACCATTCCTCAGCGTGCGAGACAGGGGCCCGGGTCCCCATACGTGTCCACACTCCTCCATGCTCCTCATCGCCAGTCCAACTGGCCCCAGGGGTAGGTCCCCCTCGGCGTATCTTCCCCGGATGCTCTCCATCAGAGGCAGCAGTCGTGGCAACCTCTCGCACGCCGCGTAAAACGCTGTCGTCACCCTATATGCTAGGCATGTACCGGGATCCGTCAGGTGGCCCTTCTCCTGAAAGTTTAGGACCATCTCCCTCGCGCGCTTCGGGTTGGATCCACCCCAGATCAGTCCCATCACCGACGTCGTCAGCCGTTTCATCGCCACCTTCGATACCGGCGCGAAAGAGCAGCCTGACAGCGCCGCCGGTAGCACATTCGACTGCACAATCCGGACCCGCTTTTCGTACCGGAACGGCGCATGGCGGAGGCCTTCCGCCAGGGCAGCCGCCTTCTCCACCCTCTCCGAGTCGGACCTTTCCGTCCTATTCTTCGCCGTCGAGACTAGGACCCCGAGGCACTTGACGGATTTGCTAAACCGCAGCAGCGCATCCACGCTGCGGAGTTTGAGAGTCGACTGATGCCTACGTCTCGTCGAGAACGCGACCGTCTTCTGGAGGTTTAGCTCCATCCCGGTGAGTGTGCAGAACTCGTCTACTACGTCCACTCCCTTTTGCAGGGCGGCCTCCGACAGCCTGGACAGCAGTGTGGCGTCGTCCGCGTATGACTTTGGACTCACACCCTCCGCTTCTTTCTTGACCGCTTTCATCACTACCGACAGCAGGGCATTGATGAGTATGACGGATACAGGGCACCCTTGAAGGATACCGTTGGTCACACTGAACTCCCTGCCCACCCCTAATGGTAGCTTGAAGCGTCTCGCGAGCAGTCTGTAGATAGCCCTCAGCGGCTTGAGAACCCGATTGTGCAATCCTAAGTCCTCGGCTAAGCGCAGTACTATCTCTCGCGGGACCATGTCGAAGCATTTCCGGAAGTCCAGCGCCACACCGTAGAGCGGCTCCCCGTCTAACAAGGCGTCCTTCATCTCGAGCCCAATTTCCATCAAGACGTCCGTGCATGCATTGCCGCCGTTAAGCAGCGGCTCCCGTGACGCCTTTTATACGTAGTTGGTTGCTATGAATTAACTACACTAAAGAAAGAGTAGCGTAGAAATAGTGCACTAGTAAAAATGACTAGTCAAAACACTTTTTTCACTTTTACTAGTGCACCGTGCTGTCTCTGGCTTTTCTGGTTTGCTGGTGCGCTCACATAGTAGTGAATACCCTGGTTGGTGGCATTTTCCCGCTGGTTCACGTGGCGGACCTTTTACGACGATTTTTTGCTCGACTCGGGGAAAAAAGGTATGTGCGTGGTTCGTGGACCCTTCAAGTTGCAGGGCACCGGGCGTGGATACTACCAGGTAAACACTGGCCAGGTGGGAATCGATCCTCTGGTTGGTGGTTTTTCTTCGCTGGTCCATGTAGCACACGACGATTTTTTGCTCGCTTTTAGCTCCGATGAAGAGATCCGTGAAAAGTAGACTCGGAGATCAAAAATCATGTGCGTGGTTCGTGGGTCCCTACGAGGTGCAGGGCACCGGGCGAGGAGATAACCAGGTTCACACTGGGAAGGACGGGAATCGATCCCTTGACATTTCTTCGCTGGTCCACGTGGCAGAGCTTTTCGACGAATTTTTGCTCGGTATCAGCTCCGATGAAGAGATCTGTGAAAAAGAGGGCCGGGGGCTATAAAGTAAGCGCGTGGTTCTCGGGACCTTGCGAGATGCTGAGCACCGGGCGCGGAAACTACCAGGTTTCATTGGGAAGGGCGGGAATCGATTCCCTGGTTGGTGAAATTTCTTCGCTGGTCCACGGCACATCACTTTTTCGACAAAACTTTGCTCGCTTTCAACTCCGATGAAGAGATCCGTGAAAGATAGGTCCGGGGGGCATAGCGTAAGCGCGTGGTTCGTGGGACCTTGCGAGATGCAGAGCACCGGGCGCGGAAAACCTGGTAGTGGGTTTTCATTGGGAAGGGCGGGAATCGACTCCCTGGGTGGTGAAGTTTCTTCGCTGGTCCAAGACACAGCACTTTTTCGACAAAACTTTGCTCTCCTTCAGCTCCGATGAGGAGATCCGTGAAAAATAGCCCCGGGGACCAGTACGTAAGTGCGTGGTTCGTGGGTCCTTCACAAGATGCAGTGCACCAGGCTATCTGCAGTCCAACCGTGACCACATGGAAAAGCGAACCAAAACACCGCTACCATAGACCCAAGCCAAAAAGGTCGAACCTACCGGCGCAATTCTGTTCCCTCGTCGGATGCATCAAACCTGTTTTGTTCATCTAACGGCGCTGCCATCGATCTGTTTTTGTTCTTGACAAATTGCATTTGTTAGACACCGGTCCTGCGGGCATTGACTCTGGAAAAACCGGAGAAAACCCCCCACCTGCGGGCATTGACCCTGTTGAAATTTTCCATATTTTCCAACGCTTATTTCCGTTTTCACGATTTCCATTTCCACATGTGTCAACGTCCCGAACACTGCCACGTTCATACTTTTTCGTCTTTGGCTCCATTTTTTAGCGTTATTTTTCGCAGATCTTCTCATCGGAGCTGATCTCGAGCAAAAATTCGTCGAAAAAGATCTGCTCCTGTGGACCGGCTTCCAGGATCCAGAAATGGCAGGATCAGGCCCAGGAGAAGACGACCAGAGATTCCGAAAGGGCTTCTGGGGGAAGGGGGGGTGCAAACTGAAAAGAAGTTGCTCAAAAGTCCTTAATCGAGGCTTAAAATCCAGTTTCAGCACTTTTTTTTAGCGTTTATTGTTTTTCTTTCACTTTTTTGAGTTTTTTTTGGGTATGCTAGTTGAATTTTGTTTCCAGCCATTCTGAGCCATTCTGAGCCACTCGATGGCAGCCACCGGTGGCTGGTGGCTATACCCCGCACTGCATAGCACGTCAGCCACAAGGTTGCCACATTGTGGCCCCATTTAGCCACAAAGTAGCCACAAACCTTGTGGCTACCTTTGTGGCTAATTATGCAAAATTTTGGTATCACGGAAAACCGCGTGGAACTAGCTTTTTCGGCCAGAAAATGCATCTGAAACACATTTTCTGATGATTTTGACAGGTTTTTGGGCCAGCATTTTGGTGAGCTGCTTCACCCTACCATTGGTAAACGGTTTACTAAAACTCTACTGAGTAGTAGGCATTATGCACAGAATCGTCTCGAATGACCCCAGAGGAGTGGGAGAGAGCGGCAAGTACCGCCGCAGCCAATCAGATTTGAATGATGCTAGAAAGCTGCAAAGAAAAGTGTCAACCGTCTGATAATAGTCAGGAGCTGGCGGATGGTGACTGAGCTTGAGCTCCCTGCCGCGGGCCTGCGGCCCGTGCTGCCCTGGCTGGGGGGGAACTTTGCCATTATAGTCCACGATTCTTAGGTTTTGCCATTATAGTCCACGATTCTTAGATCTTTCCATTATAGTCCACGATTCCTTAAATTTTGCCATTATAGTCCATGTTCCTTAGATTTTGCCATTATTGTCCAAGCCCTTAGATCTTTCCATTATAGTCCGTGTTTCCTTAGATCTTTAGTCCGTGTTTCCTTAGATCTTTCCATTATAGTCCGTGATTCCTTAGATTAGATAAGACAAGTTTAGGTCCCAAGTTTGGGTCTTCAGGAAAGGGAAATAGAGTTAGGTGGGATTCGAACCAGTGTGAGACTTAGCTATAGCTAGCTGACCTGGGTCTGGCTTGCTGCACTCTGGCAGTCTCTGCTAACAAAGCTGGTAGACTTGTATCGTAGGGCCTGGGGGAAAACCCGACGCACCACAAAGAATTATTTTCATTTCCGGGTCCATTTCTCGCATCGAAGCTGATCGCGAGCAGGAATTCGAAAAAGGTCTACCGTTATGGGCTGATGCCCATAACGGTAGACAAATCTAAGTTTTTGACCATAACGGTATACCCGCCCAAGTTTTTGCCCATAACGGTATACCCGCCCAAGTTTTTGCCCATAACGGTATAGTCGCCCAAGTTTTTGCCCATAACGGTATGGAAATCGAAGTTTTTGCCCATAACGGTACACGATTGTGAAGTTTTTGCCCAAACCGGTTTTGAGACCAAAAAGGGCTGATGCCCTTTTGACAGGGGGGGTCAGAAGGTGAAGCCGGGGGCCAAAAAATCAACTTTCCGTTCTTGGTTTCCTCAGCTGGTGGATTTCTCGCTCCGCACGCCTCGTGAGGTGCGCTGTTTTGGGCACCTTGCGTCCTCGAACGAGTTGCGCATACGGTAGCGGTCCGCCGGGACGGTATGGGGATGCCTTCATCGCTGACGCATGCACGCTTTCCCAGGTGTGCTCGCGGTAGCGCGCCCTTGCCGTTGCAACCGTCATTGGTGGTTGTTTTTCCACATGCGCTGTGGAGACACCGTTTTTCGCCAGTGCGTCCGCTTCATCGTTACCCTCCAGGCAGGGCACAATGTCCGAAGACAAACTGCAGGATCGGTGTGTGCCCCTTCGCCACGAGCTTTTCGAGCAGCTGCCAGATTTCGATGTTGGCTGGCTCTTTTTGCTTGTGCGGGCCTCGCTTTAGCTCGGTCAGCAGTGAGCTCCGTCAGGAACCAGGTGTTAGCTTGCGTGCGCTTGGTCCTGTGGAACGCCTTCGCTTCTACTTGTTCACTTCACCAGTGCCATCCAAGTCACGACCCATCGGTCGTGCACGGCCACGGTGGTCCCCCGAGTGACCCTTTCTCACGCGAGCGGCGCTACGGCCCCGCCTATCCTTCCCTGCAAGTCCCCTTTCGATCGCGGCTGTCAACTGTAGGAACCGCCTTCACTCTGGCTCCGCACCTCTACTTTCCGAGCGTCTGTGGAGAGGCATTGAAGCTCTCTGACGGGTTGGTCGCGGGTGCACGCAGTGATGCGAGGGCCCTGGTAGTGATGGTGCCTTCCCTCTTTTACATTTTTCAAATTTAACATCTAACCTCTCGAATGACTGCAAAATTGGTCCTGACCGCCTTCTCTTTGTTGATTGGGATGGACTATTGCGAATCCCACCTTGCACCATAGTTCCTATGGAACGGGACGGCAACCATGCAGAAACCTGGTGTTACCAGCGTGGCCGTGGGGTAGTGTGTCAAGCATGACTCTTGTGCCCACTTCCAATACGACTAAGTGAAGTTGGGCGTTGGATCATCCGACAAGCTGGATGTCGGCCAAGTTCGTAGCGTGTTTCAGCCCTACTCTTCACTCACATTGCAATCTACTTTCATCCATTTCTTGATGAACGAGGCGGACAGAGTAAAAACACCGCTGCGGTAGTAGGAAGCAAGGATAATAAAAGACGCGCTTCGATCAACAGCGAAACAGTCAAATGGTAAGCTGTGAAGCACTCACTCTGCTTTGCAACCTTAATTCTCTTCGGTATTTCTCCTGGAGGATGACAAGCCCATGTCATTTGTGCAAGATGAGAGGGCACTGGTGCAAAAGCGAGTCTAATTCAACCCGTTGTGTACTCTATTGGGCCGGTGAGAATCAGGCCATGTGTTTCCAGCCGCATTCAGGCCAAATAAAAGGTCAGAGCAAGCGGAAGGGGACACACACAGCCTCGTTATATGCCCCCAGTTTTGTCCGGGGGAAAGGCTTTCCAGGATGCAAGAAAATCTTTCACTCCAAATAAGACACAAGCCAAGGGGCTTAGGCAAGAGCGGCCTGGATAAGCCTATCAAAATCGACACCATTGTGTACTGTGTTGATGGCTTGCGCAATCTTCTCGTCATCTTCGAACCGTATCTTAGCGGTATGCTTTGCGATGGCTGACACAACTTCGACTGATGTGGTGTGTGGCAGGATGAGGGTGGGGATGCGCTCCTTCCGCAGGCGTTCCATAACAGCCGAGCAGTGCTCTGGCGGCTGGCCAGTGAGAATCAAGCCGCATTGTCCCGCGTAACCTCCAGTTTTCAGATCAGCAATCAGGCCAAACAGCAGGTCAGAGCGAGCAGAAGGGGTCACGAACAACTGCCTTGGCTTGTTCAGCTGTGTCATGAATGCCTCCACGGAGCTCGCAATGAGCACTACATCGTCGATTCGCCGCAGGGCGTCATCTTCACACGTCGCGAGGGGGGTTTTGAAAAGCATTGAAAAATCCTTCATTGTAGGTTGAGACAGCAGCTTGTTGTGGCCCATGACACCCAACAGCGGAACCCCCCACCGACCTTCCACCACCTTTCGTACGTATTCTGGAATATCGTCCTTACCCTTCTGCATCTTGTTCAAGAGAACTCCTGCTATCTCGACTCCTTCAGCTTCCAGCACTGCTTTTGACAGACTCAGAGTGTCAATGGCGGACCCGATGCCTCCTGTGCCAATCAATACCACCTTCAATCCCAAAGCTTTGGCAACGCGTGCGTTGTTGAGTTCGATAATGGAGCCTACCCCTGCGTGGCCTGTGCCTTCGACAACGACTACATCGGATATCTCGGCAAGCTTGTTGTAGTCGTGCTGGATACGGCTGAGGAGTTCATCCGGCGATGGTGTTTCGCCGTTGATAAAAGCCTTCGTGTAACCGCTGGGGATGAGGACAGGGCTCATGAGCGTGTACGGACACTCGAGGTTGAACTTCTCTTTGAACAATATGCAGTCCTTGTCAACTCGGTGCTTGATGCGCTTCATGTCCTTGTCCCCTTCTTGCACCTGGTCCACCTCGACCCAACTCTGGCCGACGGGTTTCAAAAACGACACCTTCTTGCCCTTGTCGAGAAGTCCCGAAACCAGCCCGAGACATGTTGTCGTCTTACCCACGTGCTGACCAGTGGCCGCAACCATGAAGCCTTTCCGTGTCATTTTCCTTTCTTTCTGGGAGCAAGTGCCCGACTTAGCCCACTCTGAGGTATTAGTCCCTTCTCTTTTTTGTCGTTGGTTTCGCTTTTAACTTGTAGTATTGGGCGTGCGAGGTTTACTTGAGCCACAAGTGGTCCGGCCACGTACGTTTCTTGTTTAGCAGTGGGTCGTCGAAATCTGATCAGAACACTTGCTTCGTAGCTGTTCCTCTGATCATCATTCGGTTCCGAAGCCAGACCAGATGCCTGCCTTTTCATGCAAGACGTAAGCAATAATTCGCCTCCCGCCAGTCGCAACGAGATGGTATCACCTCGTCTGCAAGACACTGCTAATACCCACATCCTCAGACTTGTCGGGACGCGCTATCGTTTGATAACCTCCCAGTTTGCGACACCTTGAAAGACTTCACACGTAGCTGTGGTCGAGCGCTCTGCGGTCTACGGCTAAGAAAGAAGGTGGAAACACATCAAAACGGTATAAAGAATCAACATGCAACAGTTTGCTTGTGGGCAGAATTTGAACTTCATCTTTCATCTCTTCCCCCTTTGCTTGCTTCTTTCTTACCCTGCAGTCGCACACGTTCTCTCTTGCAGCTTGGAGTCTGGTGGTTAACCTGTCCCCTACATCAAGGCTGACAAACTTGAATGGCAGAAGGCCATAGCATGGGACGGAGAGGGCACACTGTGGTCTTCTCCAGCACTCTGTTTGTGTAATCACCTTTTAGACAGGTCAGCCGGTTCCGAACTTCTGGCGCTGCGCATCACGCGAGGGTGGCTGGGTGGTCGTGATGAAGCGTACAGCATCAGCACCCTTCTCACAAGCCCACTGCCGTTATCGGGTTTTGCTACCGTCAGTGCAAGTTACAGACTGTGACGTGATAGCCAACAGGCAATTGGCCTTGTTCTTTAAAAGATATTGGTTGTGATTTTGTACAACACTTCGGTCTCAGGGGCATCTTCTCACTCTCCTGTTTCGAAAAGCAGCTGCCGGTTGTAGTGGCGGCTATTCAAGCCGACCACACTTAGCGCCAAGACCGGGCGGCCGGTGGTCCCAGCAAACTCCATCGTGTCGGGCTTGTATCCAATACGCAAGAATCCACGAGATTATGCGTGCATCGTGCAGAAACGTGGACGGCTCCTTCTTCTTCTAAAAGAATGCTGCTTTCTCTCATCAAAGTAGCAAGTGGCGATCCCGTTGATCGAAGCGATCCCCATTTCAAGGAAGGAATGGGCACGGCCGACCCGACTAACTGTGGGGGACCGTTCGCTTCGCATTGGCGGGACGCAAGCGTTTGCTGAGCGCGTTTTTGCGCAGAGAACCGGGGGTGTAGTTGGTGGTGGCGTGGGGGGTGGACGCGCCGGAGGAAGAGAACTGCGTGGTCGCCGTCCGTTTGCCGTTGGGGAAGGTTCTTCCCCGGGCGCCCATCGTGTGGGAAAGATCAACGGGGCTTCCGATGGGGGTCGTTGTTTGGCGCGTGGTTGTGGAGGCAGCCCGGGAGAGGTTGCGTCCGATGTCTGTTCCGACGCTGGACACCGTGCTCCGCTCGCGCTCGAGGCACTGGTGGATCTGCTGGTACCTCTCTGAAAGCTGCGTAATGCAGCCCTTGAGTGTGGTCAAGCTCATTTTCACGTTCTCTGCCTGCTCCTCCAAGACGACGCGCTCCCTCTTCAAGTTGTCGGCGGCCTCCTTCTTCGTGCGGTTTGTCGCGAAGTTCGACCCCTGACTCCGGCTGATCTCGTCTTGCAGCAGAATCGGGTACGGCAGCTGCGCTCGCATTTTCTCGATTTGCCGCCGGAGTTCCTCGTTCTGCGTGAGCAGCTCGTCGCGGTCGGCGGGAGCAGCTGAAAGAGACAAGGCAGTATGCCCAGCGGACCGCCCACGGAGCACTGCATCCTCTTGGATCGAGTCAGCCGATCCCAAGCGCGGGATGGCCGCGGGCGCTGGTGGCGTCGCGTGCGGTTTCTCCGGAGGCGAACTGAGACTGCTCGAGGTGGCGACCATTGTGATGCTGTTGACGCTGTTGTTGTGGTCGTGCCCCGAAGAGTTCCTGTGGCTCCCGTTGAACAGGCGCTCGGGTCCGGATAGCGACTGCGGAAGCGGCGTCGTCTGTGTGGGGATTGTGGCCGTCACAGCAGAGTTTTCAAAGGAGGCAAGAAGGGGTTCAGATTCAGAATGTTGGAGTGCTTTCAGCCACGAACGGACTCTTCATCAGCGCGGAACCTGCGTGTCAGCAGACAGGACAGCCTGGCTTGCTGGCAGGTGGCGGTTCGTAGTTCGTCGCGGCTGGGACCACCCATGCATGCTACGAGAGCACAGGTATCTCGGTCGAAAACTGTGCTCTATGAGTAGCACGCAGTCTGGCATTCAGACTCATTCTAATCGGCGTCCCTCTAAGTCGCGAACAATTTGTTCTTGAAATGTAAACACCGCCAATTACACTGCATGCGGTGACCGGCTGGTACGTACTCACAACGCAATATCTTCTATTGCTTTGAGAACTCGGAGCAAAGAGAAGCGGAAGTGGATAGATACCTCGTGGATGGCGGGCGGTGGCGACACGACGGGGTCGAAATGGATGCTGTCCTTGTGGTGTGTGAGCGAGTTCTGCTCAGGGGTGCGGGAGGGGTGCGTGCTCGGCGTTTCGCCATACGTCGATTCATTCTCGTCGTCGGTGTCGTCCAGCGTGACTCTGTTCAACGCTGCCTTCTTTTCTGCCTCGTCGCGTGCCTCCCTGAGATCTGCTATCTCCTGTGGATGTACGCGGTAAAGTGATGAAAGGTTGAAGTGCACGGAATCTAAGGCACGAATAGGAAAAGCTGAAGGTTACCTGCAAGTTCCCAGCTCGGCTGCACACGGGCTGCCCTCCGACCACCCTCGTGGGCTGGCAGGGGATTTGGGGAGTAAAGAAGGCTGGGCTGGTTGCGGGCAGGCAGGGCTAATGAGTGATCTGGTACTTGGGTGCACGATCTAAGATTTAAAATCTAGGATGATGGCAGGCACAACGGGGAAGACGCTCTTCTGGAAGGTTGCTCCCCGTCCCCGAATCAAACGAAGGTCCCGGAGCTGACACAGCTTGGCAACCACACTGAGTTCAACGCAACCAACGCCAGGGGAGGGTACCCAGCAAAGCATCGAAAGCTGAAGGACCGTCCTCGGCAGCCGAGAGGGTAGTAGAGACACCAGGCCCTCTTGCCGAGCCCCCGCCAGACACCATTATCACCCCGACGCCTCGGACACACACATGGCGGTCGGATAGGCAAGGGGACAGGAAGGCCTCGGCCGGGAGGGACGGCGGTAAGAGCAAGAGCAAGGCGGGGCAGAAGGAGCGTAGCACCGTTGAGCCGGGCAGCCAGGGGGGACCCGAGCGAGCGGCTACCACGTGGCTACCTCGCCCTCCTCCTGCCCGATTGTGGAGCTAGAATGACAGTGGACTACAGAGAGAACAGCATCTTCAGACGTACCTGAACTCACGTTCCTGGACCGTGTGCCCTGTGAACAAGGAGTCCTGAAAGACTTTTTGCTGAACGATCATTCTTGCGTACGTTCGGGGGTTGAGGAGCAGAAACCGCATTCATCCATGACGTCGCCGTCTTGTGCGAGCCCTTCCTCTGTCACAAACGTTTTTCAGTTCCAAGGAAGAAAGAATGAACGGCGGAATGCATACGTGAACAAGGGAGACGAGGTCGTCCGGTTTCTTCGCTTTCACGAACGGAAAGTTCTGCAATTCCTTGACTGTGCTCCGCTTTGCTGGGTCCATGTGCAGGCACGACGACAGGAAGCTGACCAACTCCGCTGACCACAGTTCGGGGGAAATGAACTTCGGGGTGTAGACTGCGGTCGCTGTCTCGTTGCATCCCTGTGGTGGTGGTATAGATCTTCTTTTGCCGTGCAACGCACGTGTCGAGACTACTTCTCGTCACAGTGTGGCCACTCGACTCCTCTCTATTCGAACCCTGCAACGTAGGCCGCGGTAATCGAATACACCGGCAAAAGCTGATACAGTGCAGAAGCTCTCGCTGCTTAGCTCACCTGTGAACGGCGAAACAGGGACTGCGTATTCAAACCGAGGTTATACTCGCTGGGGATTCCCAGAACTGGTGTGTTTTCAGGGCACGAGACTGCCCGGAGTTTTTAGAAGAACATGTGTGGATTGAGGCGTTCAACATCGTGTCCCAGCTGATCTCGGGGTGATTTAATCCACAAATACAATGGGCGGCATCAACAGCACGGGAACCAAAGAGTGTCTAAGGGGACGAGGCAGCATGGTGAGCATACCTCGCGCTGGAGCGGCGTTGTCGTTTCGGCCATTTCAAGGACACTGATGCCGACGGACCAGATGTCAGCTTTCTCGTTGTAGGCCTGCCCCGCGGCTAGTTCAGGAGCCATCCAATGCGAGGAACCGACGACGCCTGTTACAGAGCCCGCTTTCGGCACCACAGCAACAGAGCCGAAGTCAGCTAAAATGGCGCGCGCATTGCGTGACAGCAAAATGTTCTCGCACCGGATGTCTCGATGCAGGTACCCCATGGTGTGCAGGTGCCGAACTGCAGCTAGCACATCGGAGATGACGCCTCGGATATGCGTTTCTGACAACGGCGCGTTCAGGTCTCGTAAGGTTTCAGCAACTGATCCGCCTTCACAGAACTCTGTCACAATCCATAGCTCGTCGTCGATCTCTGTGCTCATGTAAGCCCCCAAGAATTGGACGGCGTGCTCGCTTTGCAAAGCCTTCAGGATCTTGATCTCGTCCTCGACGGTGCACGGGCCTTCGGTGTTCACCTTTCCGTCGGAAAAGAACAGCTGCTTGAGCGCAACCGGCTTCGCGCTGTCGCCTTTGACCCATCCTTTGAAGATTCGACTGCCCAGTCCGTCGACTCCTCCTCCTCGAAAGAACGACTCGATGTCCCCATTAGGTCCCTTGCCCTCATACAGTTCCCCGATGTCACCGATCGTGATCAGGTCCTTGTTGAGGAGGCGCTCTCGCAGCGTCGTCCTCGTATTGCCGCCGGCCATGTTCTTCCGGCGCTGACAGGAGGCGTCGTCTGCGACCCCCTTATTCTCTCGTTCGTCTTTTTTCTTCTCTTTTCTTTTCTTTAACTGATTCCGTGGGTCCGACCGCAGCCGAGGACCCCACTTTCTTCCTTTCTTTTACGAGCTCAGGCCCCCCTACAAGAACCACGCCCGTTGCCACAAAAGATGCAGCTCCTTTTGGATTCCTTTTTTAGAGTTAAAGTTCGCTTGAGATGCCGGGATATTAGGGCCTCCGTGTACCCGTTGCTAAATGGGTTCAGCAAGTAAGGGCCACGTGGGTTGGTGTTTCACCATGAGTAATGGCCAGCCATGTCCTTTTTGGCTCAAAATTGGTATCACTCAGGGTTAAAATGTTTTTCAGTGAAGGGCCGATTCTTTGCAATCCAACGAGCCCCTTTGAGAGTGAAAGACCGTTTTTCTTGGTTATAATGTGGTAATCGGACATCGAAACCAGAGCAGGACAATAGCCAGTAAACCAGGAGGGGGGTGTGGCTACTCGAGAACAACACAAGGGGCGGCGAGCGACCTTGACCTTCTAGGCCGAGAAGTACCCGACGCTCCTGCAAATTCTCCCTCGCTCCCTCTCTCTTTCTCTTTCTTATTATTTTGATTCCCCAACGGTCTGGCACGAAGCGCATTGTTCTCCATTGCTTGCCCCCGTTTTCTCCCTGCTCGCAGCTGCCGATAAAAGATTCCTCCCTGATCCACCAGTTCTTTCTATCCGCGCGTTACTTGGGTACAAGAAGTGAAAGGCTTGAAAAAAGGAAAACAACATCACGACGCGTACACACGGGCAAATGGCTCCGTAAAGATGGTTTCTACCAATCGGGGACAAAAATGCTCAAATAGTGGGTAGCGATCTCGGACAACCAGTCGGCACTTGCCTACATCGGTCTTCTGCTGACCTGATGGCTACACCAGTTGCTCGGCGAGATGGATTCTGCAGAGGTTTGCCGACGCAAAAGCTCCAACGCGAACGTTAGTCGCGCAGTGCAGGCGTGGCTCGGGGTGCAACTCGGAAATCGTAGCCACTGAAGCCAAAGTGGCTCTGAAGTACCGCCGAGTGGATCAAGCTTGCCGCGCAAGGCGTCCACTGGTACGCCTGTGCTCGAACGACAGGGGAAGTGTGCACTGCTCACCTGCCAGACCCGTGCTGGAGTTGCAGCTCAATCCAGCTGCTGCCTCCTGAGACCCTGAGGGGAAATCGCGTCCGGAAAACCGTGCGTCTCGTTTATGAGGTGAGCCGTTGACCTGTCTGTACTGCACAGGCGATCTCACCCATGGGATGAGAGTCACATCCGGTATCGGACACGTCACAAGACGCGACGCTCACTTCAGAAGCATGTTGCAGCAGTTCTCGAAGACAATTATGTGCGAGCGGCTCCAGAGTTGCCCCGTCTGCTGCGTCAGCGTCACGCAAATGTCGTCAATGCAGCGACCTCTTGCCCCGGCAAGTATGTCGTACAACGGCTTGTGAGCCTCCGTCTCCTGCAGCTTCCTGCGGTCAACTGGGTGCCGGGACGCCTTCTGGGAGTCGAACACAGGCACTTCGTGGACCCGCTTCAGAAACCCCGACAGGATACCGTACGTGACTGTGTGTGTGTGGGAGTGAAATGGAACGCGTCCTTGCATGAAATACAGGTGCCCAGCGGTCATCGCTCCTTCTACTGGTAGACCTTTCCTGTGTGTGGTAGTGAAATGGAACTCGTCCTTACACGAAATACAGGTACCCAGCGCTCACCGCTCTTCTAGACCTTTCGAAGGGCGCAGTAGTCACGCAGTGGTTGCCCAGTAGTCACACAGTGGTCGGCCAGTCTTCTCGGGGGTCGGTTACTCTTCCGGTACGTTCGCCTTACATGTAACAACAAAAACGGGGGATTGCAAGAACGTGCTTGGAATGGGTATGTGCTCAACACCGCTGGTCCCGTCAAAAAAACGGGGGAGGGGAGGTTCCGGGCTCAGCCTGCAGCGGGGTACCCAAGGAGGGGTCGCTGCCTTCGACCGACTCCACGCATTGGTGTGAGCTGCACAAAACCTCAATCTTGTCTCGCACATTTCGAGGTCTGAAACAACTAATCCCTGCGGCGTCTGCCCACGTTCGAAGAAGTGCCTAGTTTCGGGACATACTGGAGGGCGGAGGCCAAAGGGGGAGAATCAATACAACTACAAAGTGGGTCGTTTTAGTTGAACGCTAACGCCCGCCACTAAACCCTGATCTGTGTTTCGTGTGGGCTACGGCACATTTACCTCCTTTTGAGAGTTCGCAACTGGCAGCCTCCTCAAGTATTTCCTGCAAAGCAGCTCGTTTTGTGCGTGCCGGGTGATCGTTTTCCCACTTGTATCTAACCACCAAAACACGCTGCCTACGTCTTTTTAGCCTGCACAGGGCAACGCACCCGCAAGATTGGTAGTACTAAAAGGTCGCACGACGTCGCCACCCCACACACCAGCATTCTTGACGTGCAGCTTTCGGCGGACCTCGTCCTTCCACTCGTAGCGCCACTTCTCGAGCTTGCGCTCGGTCTGCCGGTAGGTGCCCGTGCCGCTGCGGTCGGGCGGCATCTTTTCGTCGAAGTACCGAAGGACGGCTTCGAGCCTTTTCAGCTCGTGCCGCTTCCCGGAGCCGCCCAGATCGCTGGCGTGGCCTCCCGTGTCGTTGACGGAGGCGAGGCTGTCGGCGAGCAGGGTGTGCGACGCGGCTGCGCTGGAGCGCGCCAGCGGCTCGGCGCCGAAGGACTGGTAGAAGTTGGTCAGCGCGACGGCGGAAATCGGGTCCGACACGTCTCTGCTCACTGTAGCGAGGCTCGCCGCCTCGAGCGTCGACGAAGAGAACGCCGCGAACGGCACCGGCAGCAGCGTGTAAATATTTGTGTACTGGAAGACATCCACAGTCTTGACGTAGCCGTAGTACACCAAGTGCCGCACAGCGAAGCAGCACGTCGACAAGCTCATGCACAGCGTGTGCGCTATGACTGCGACGGTGCTGCTGTCGTCCAAGCGCGGGAGGATCATTTGCAAGGTGAGGTCCCAGTCGTTCAAATCCTCTGCACTCGGGTGCTTGAGGAGCACGGGGACATCCCAAGGAAACACCTCGGGCGGGTTCGGGATCGGCGGGAAGTACTTGAACGTTAAGATCACGCCGAGGTTCATTTCGATGACGGCCTCTTGCTTCGTGTTGAGGCCTTCGACGACCTGGTGGAGGACAGAGGTGATGTCAGGCATATCGAACACCTCGTGCGTCGCGTGCGGCGCAGATTGTGTCGCCTCGTGATCGGGTTCAGTCGAGGTCGGATCTTCTCGCGCGTCGGGCTCTTCTGCGAACACCGTAGAGCTTTGAGTAGGGAAATGGTCGGTTTCGCCACTGGTTGATAAATGTCCCGGGGTCAGCGGGGCAGTAGCGTCGACGAGCGCATGCGCCACGTCGACCACTGGGAAGAGTGAAGCTGTCAGTTGTGCTGCCACCAAGCTCTCGGACCTGCTCTGCGCGGCCTGCTGTTGCTGGCTGCCCGGCAGGAGCCGCTCGCCTTCTTGGGAGGGCCGCGGGCCGTGCTTCTTGACGAGGGTGTTCCCCTGCCGCGACAGCCACTCGAAGTCCCTTTCTAGCATCTGGAACGCCTGGCTGACCCTGCGGATCACCGGGTGGAACTGCTTGATGTCCGTTTCCGCTGAGAACACGAAGATCAAATTGGTTCGGTACTGATTCCGGAAGTACTTCGGGTCCTCGTACGTGATCGGGTACGTCAGGAAGGTGTGGTCCTTGTGCGTCCAGGTGCACGTGTGGCCGGAGAGCGCTTCGTGGGGTATGAGGTACGTGCCGTAGAGGCCCATTTCCTTGGTGGCTTCCATGCGTTCCCGCGCGGACGCGACGTCCTTTTTGGGGACGAAGCCTTCTGGCCACTGGTGTGTGACCACCGGGCCGTGGACGTTGTCGAACTCGGCGAAGAGGACCGCGCGGAGGCCGAGGCCCTTGTCGATGGGCGAACTTGGAGGGGTGTCCCCGCGCTTGCCGGCACTCGAACCTTCGCCCTTCGACCCCCAGCTGCCGCCCCCCAGACTGCCTGGCTCGCCCAACGTCGTGCAGCGCCACGCGTACTGCTCCATCACCGAGGAGCCCCCCTCCTCGCTCAGCATTTCCGACGCCATCGAGACATCCAGAATCGCCAGCGTCGGAGCAGGAAAGAGGAAGATCTATCCCCCCCACCCACCTCTTTTTTTCTCGAGGACCCGGAATGAGTTCCTTTCGGCACTCTGCCGCCCTTTTTTTCCCTCGCCCCGCCTGGAAAAGGTTAATAGTAGTCGTCTCATCCCCGCAGATATTCAAATGTAAAACGGAGCAGTGTTCGTATTTCAAACAATTCGAGCTCAGGAAGGAACTGGCAGCAGAACTTGTCAAGCCGTGACCGTAGACGGGTACAGCGGGTGACGGGCCGTCAGCGGAAAAACGACAAAAAGACGCGGTGGAAGAAATGTGAAAACGGGATTTTGTCAAGAGGCTTTCGTTATTCTGCAGATGCTTTGAGCTATCTTTGCGTCTACGTTTTCATTCGTCTTCTTAACCATGGTTACGTGCGCAAATGGTGTCAGCCGAAGCTGGTGAAGCTTCGGCGCCGCCCACGTTATGTAGGCAACAAAAAGCGACAAGACGATACGTCAGCATCAGGAACTCCTCCAGATGATCGTTCAGGAATTAAAAAGTATTGGTCCGTACATCTGCCTCGCGCGCTTTGTCGAATTCTGCGAGGACAGCACGGTCGGTCTTCTTCGGTGGCTCGCGAGGGACAGTGGGGCAAAGCTAAATGCGCCATGAGGATCGTTAGCGAGCACGCAAGCTACTCGGCGCACACAACTGACGTAAGCGGGTGAGTCTCCAGCAGAGAAATGGCGGAAGAAGAGCGCTTTCTGCATCAACTACTGAACTTCGCGCAGAGGACGTCACGTTCCTGGAGCAGGGGGACAGCTTTCTGTCCTTACGCGATGTGCCAGACGGGAAAGAAAGAACGTCAGGCTGAAAGGGCAATTCCGCAAACCTTGCGATTGCCTTAGTTTCGTTTGTCCTCGCTGTTTGCGTGTGTTGTCCTCAACGGGCAAGCAGAGGTAGTGGTACCGGTGAATGAGTAGTGTAAATAAGATTCTAGGAGTAGGCAAAAGGCAAAGCTAGTCCGCAACCCGCGAATGAGTGTGTTCTGAATCAAGAAGTCGTCTGCAAGAGGGTCCGTGTGTTCTGCATCGCGTTCGGATTCTGGCACTCTTCGACCAGCGGATACGGGAGCAGGCCCGTCAGAGTTGGCCGCACTCGACTATTACGACGTCTTTCTTCGGTATGCCGGAAGGGGACGCACACTTCATGATGGCGGCCAATGACTCAAAACCTTCAATGACCTGTCCGAATACCACGTGCTTTCGATCGAGGTGCGGGGTAGCGTTGCCGGTGATGAAGAACTGCGACGAATTGGTGTCTGGCCCTGCGTTGGCCATCGAGAGCAGTCCTGGACCCAGGTGTTTGCCCGCTTTACCAGAGAAGCTCTCGTCGGGGAAGCTCGGCCCGTAAATTGACTCCCCGCCGGTGCCGTTGCCGTGGCTGATGTCGCCGCCTTGGCACATGAAGCCTTCGACCACTCTGTGGAAGGCGCTATTGCGGAAACAGAGAAGCCGGCCCCACTGGCCGACTCCTTTTTCACCCGTGCAGAGGCAGCGGAAGTTCTCGGTCGTGCGGGGTACCTCGTCGTCGAACAGCTCCATCACAATGTAACGCGGCTCAGAAACACCTCCGATGGCGACATCGAAGAACACTTTCGTGTTCGAGGCAAGAACAGGGTAGTGCACTTTCGCCTCCAAAGACGCGCTCATATTGTCTCTTCTAACATTGGGCAGTGGGGGCGGTGGTCTTCTTTGGAGTAAAAGTTCGCTTGAAATTCCGGGGGTTTAGGGCCTCAGTCCTCTTTCTCCTGACGTACTTGCTTACACGTTAACCGAAGTTTCAGCTCAAGCTCCAAAACCGGCATCTTCTCGCTTGTTCGAGCGAGAGAGATCACGCAGAAGTGGGCTTCGGTGCGTGTCTTTTCTTTGTAGTCGTCGAGCTCGTGCCGCTCACAGGAAACCAAACCTAAACTTTAGCACTCAACCCCCCTCCTTCCGCGACCTCGTTTGTCTTCTGTTGCATTGCGGTTCTCTCCTGGTCGTCGGCGGGCACGTTTTGGCAACGCGAACACGCAGACTTTGACAGCCCGGCACGTGCTTCAGCCAGGTTCACTCCCATGCAGACAGGACGGCGTTGTGCGTCTTGTTTGTCAGGCGGCTGTTCTCAGCTCGCCGCAACCACCCATGCTACAGGAGGGGGGGGTGCGTGACCTCACCTCAGTGATTATGCATCTCTTCGAGAAAGTCGACCCGAATGCGACGACAGCCCTCAGGCTTCCTGCTGCCGGCACTTGGAGCTACAGAGCTACCCCAACGAGGTCCTCTTGTACTGTCCTGCTTGCTGTTGTCACGGGGTCAAGTCAAATCTGCATCACGGCGGTGTGAAGTCCAGCTCGCATTCAGGGTGCCAGGTTCTTCGGAAAAGCGACTGGAAACAAAACACTATCTTCGTTCTCCGAGGACCCACCTTCAGACGGCGCTGAGTGTGGGTGGGGACGAGAAATAACGTACAACGATGGTGTCAGGGGGGCGTGGGTGGTGAACGCGAAGAAGAAAATCGGGACGATTATCTAAAGGAAAGCAAAAAGGGGAGAAAGAAAAGGAAGACCTAAAGAACAAAGGGGGGTAGGTGAGGCTGAGCTCGTGACAGGAAAGAAGATGGAACGGCCTTTCACGATTCGCCTTTTCCACGACGAGTGGTGAAGAAACCTCTCTGCGGGTTTTCCTGTAATAGAAAGGTTTTGGCTGGTCTCGTTTAACCTTCCCACGTGCAGCCATATTCAGAAATGGAACCCTTCCTTTCAGTACAAGAGTCAGAAAATAATGTAAAAGCTCCTTTCTTTAGTATGTTTCGTTCTGTGTCGAAGGAAAAAGCAATAAAAGACGAATCCGACAACCTTGGAAGATGCCGGGGGACTCGGGGAGGAGGGAATCTTAGTTTAAAATTTAGGTCAGGGACACAGCCTCATGTTCTTGGAGAACACGGCCCGGTGGATCTGTTTGATGCCAGCATTCTTCGTACAGGGGTGAGTGGGGGCTTTTGACAGCTAAGAAATGTGAAACGCGGGCTTTGGCCTAGAGGGGTTTTCGTGATAAGATTCCGCAGATGCTTCGAGAGGCCGATGCTTGAGCCTGCTGACGGCCCCGCCTGCTGCCTCGACGTGCGCTGTTGGGGATAAGAGAAAGCAAGAGCCAGTATCGGATCAGAGAGGGGGGATGTTGCAGGGTTGTGACACGACAACAGAGGTGTTTGCATTCAAAGGGGTAACTTGTAGAAGGTTTTGGATCTTCGCTCTTCTTCCTGCATGCGATGACCACTCGCACCCTCGCTGACTGATAAGCAGACCGAAGTAACAGCTGATGTACAAACCGTTTCTTGTATTAGGAAGTCGGTATGTTTCAAGTATTCGGTTAACTCATGAGACGGGGTAGGGTCCTTCAAAATCAGGCCAGAGCTTGGGAACACAAGGACGGGCGGAGCAAGGTTTCGGTGCTCTCCGTCGGTTGGGCCGTGCACTGCTTTTTCCGCTTTCTAACGCACGGAAAAGCGTGTGCACGTGTACAGTCGCAGTTCCCTTTCGACTCGCTAAGAAGAGTCCCGATGCGACGTTGACCCTGGCAAGGCCGATCCACTTTCATCTTGGACCTCGTTTCCGGGGCCCCGGAGAGAGAACGGGCGCTTCGTTTTTAAAGAGCAAGCGTTTAGAGAGCAAGAATTTTTGTTTGCGCGTGCATGCGGTCGATCTTCTCACTGGTTCGTGTCTTTCAGGTTGGGAATTCTGAGCCCAAACACGCCGTGTGCGCTTTTTCTATATACTGTGGGGCAACCCACAATAATGTTAGTGCTCAAAAGACGTGCAAATTAGTGAGCACCAAGGTCATCGCAGGTAGCACTATCGTGACCGATGAGGTAGGACCCTGAGACTTCGCCTGGTGTGTGTGGGAGGTGTGCCACGGGGCCTCCCGCCTGCGCCTCCTTGAAAGAATGGAAAAGGAATACGACTTCATGTCGAAAAGAAAAAAATGAGGTCGTTGACAAACAACACCAAAAAACACAAACGACGGCCAACTTGGTCTGTCCAGTTGGCCCTCCGTATCTAGACTTTAGAGACAGGACGATCCTCGGTAGGGGTTCAAACTGTTAGAGTAAGCAGGTCGTGCCTGCAAAATGTATCAACACGACAACGTACTTCTGCGACGGAGATGCACGACAAACATCATATGGGGAACAATTCCGGAGTAAGGGTATTGCACTGATAAACGAGATAATGGACGACGAACATCGTCAACCGATCAACCACGGTGAGAATAATGGGGAGGTAATAAGCCTCTCTGGCGGGAGGTCCTGTACTCACACTTTGTGGTGTGTCGTTTATCTTGGCCATGTGCAGCCGTTGTTCCGGGAAATGTTCCCACACAGAAGTTAATTAGTTGCATTCGTGTGTACAACAGTACTACGATGAAAAAGGGAATCGAACGGCAAAACCGATTCGAGGTTTGATTGCGGATTATTTCTACTTTAGAGTGAAAGACTTTGATGACTTGAATACTTTCTGTTCTGCCATTTGGAAAGATCTTGGACGTGTTCTATCGTATTGGGCCTGTTTTGAGTTCTAAAAGTTATTTTTGTCGTCTATTGAGGAGGCTTCGGTTTGAGCCCAGTGAGTCAAGTCCCTTTGCAGGATCAGGCTGTACTGCGCCCTGAAGGAGTAGCAGTAATGGCTCGCTCTCCTGTGCTGCAGTAAGCCTGCTGTGTGCCCTCTTTGCTTGCCTTATCTCCTCCGGTTCGCCATCCTTGAACTCCTGATTTTGTTTTGTTCTTCTAGTAGGTGTCTTCTAAGTGAACATGAAAGCAATCTATGAAACGCGGCCCTGCCCACCGGCATCTACCGGTGGGAGAGCGACTGAAAGCCTGAATTGAGGTTCAAGGGCGGTGCCGTTCCAGGCGGCTGCTGGGACGACACGGTTCTCGGCGTGCTGTGGGCGGACAAGGACAAGTTGTGGTTCAGGCTGGTGAAGGTGTTGTGCGCTGTTATGGTGTTGTGAGCGGTGGTCGGATGGTGTGTCAGCTCTTTTTCGAGGTACTGGTCGTCCATGACTTTCTTCTGCACGAACCCTTGCATCAGCCTGGCTTGCTCCGTGAGTTGGTTGCAAAGGCCTTGGTGAGTCTGCAGCTCTTCCCTTGCTGCGACTAGCTCGTCTTGCATAGCGAACATCTCTTCTTCTTTATCCTCGAGTAGTTCTTCAAGGTACTGTGTTTGACTGGCAGCTTCGTCTAAAGAGGTCTTCATCTGCGCGACCACAGCGTCGTAGTCCCGCACGAGGTTGTTGTGCGAGGCCACCTTCTTCTCTGCTGCTTCGAGTTGGCGCACCGTGATCGTCAAGGTGTGCTGGGTCTCGTACTCAGTTGAGCGGGACAGCTTCAACTCGGCCGTCAGCTGCGCAAGGCGTTCGTTCTGCTCCTGCACTTCCAAGTCCGCCTTCGCCTGCGCCCGCGTCACGTCCCTTTTCGCCTCGGCGAGCTTTTCTTCGAGTTCCTTGATCCAGTCGCCCGACCTCCTCACCTGCGCGGTGAGCTCGTGCTCGCGGGTTTCGAGCCTGCGTATCCTTTGCTCTTCCTCCGCGGACTGCTCCCTCGCGTCCGCGTCGGCCCGGCCGAGGTCGTTCTGCGCCGAAATCAGGCTCCTCTTCGAGGCGCCGACTTCCTCCTCCTTCTGGAGGAGTTCGACTTGGAGCCTGTCGACCTCGCTGGTCAGCCGCAGGACGGTCTCGGATTCGGAGGAGAGCCGCTTGCACTCGGTCTGCAGGTGCTCGGCCTTGCCCGAGGCGAGCTGCAGCGCTTCTTTTTCGGCGTCGAGGACGGCCAGCAGGTGCCCGACCATCGCCGCGACGTGCTGCGGCAGCTTGACGAACTGGTCCGTCACCGCTCGCAGCGACGGCGTCCCGAAGAAGAGGTTGTTGCCGAGCCTGCCGCCCGGGCTGACCGACCGCCACTTCTGCGCTCCCGGCGTCACTTCGCCGTCGCCCCAGCCGCGGACGGACCAAGGGCTGGTGCGGTGCGTTGCGGGGTCGTGCGCGTGGGGCACAGGGGTCAGGTTGTCCGGGTGCTCGACGGATTCGAAGGCGCGGACGGCGATGCTCTGCTTCGCGACCTCCGTGGCGACGCCCCTCAGGATCGACTGCGCGTGCTCGAGCTCGTCGCGCAGCTCCTGCGCCACCTCCCGGTGCGCCATCTCCAGCTGCACGACCGACTTCCAAAAATCGGCGTCCGCCCGGTGCTGCAGCGACGCCCTCGCCCGCTCCTCGTCGCGGAAGAGCTCGCTCTCGGCGACTTCCCGCTCGAGGGCTTCTGAGTGGTGCGCCAGCACCTTCACCTCGGCTTTGGCCTCCTGCGCTCGCCTCACGGCTGCATCGAACTCGGCCGTCGAAATGGAGCTGGCGTCGTCGAGGGCAAGTTGCCGGGCAGGAGACATGCTGGCCTGTGCGGTATTGTGGGTTGTAACGTTGGGTGGCGTGAACGTGCTGCTGCTGCAAGGAAGAGCGTGAGCGGTTGTGTGAAGGAGCGAGAGGCCCTGTTTCACAGTATATTCTTAGTCGGTTCATAATTATCTTTTAAGACTAGCGTCTTATACGACAAAAAAATACTCGACGTGGCTGCTTTGACTCCGAATGAATGGAAAGGAGGAAATGGAGAGGTGAAGGGGCGAACGCGATACAAGCACAATCTGATTTGTTCTTCGCTCACACCACCGTGTGTTGTTTTCTCACTCCGGACTTTTGACCTGTTGTGTTTGTGTGTCGTGTAGGGGTAGACCCGCATGACCTCAACACGTCGTCCGGTAGTTGCTAGGGATCCCTTTGGGTTCGCTCGCTTACGAAAAAGGATAGTCGAGTCGCAGCCTTGATAGAACAGATGTCGCGAAGAGGCTTGCCGACCCCGAAGACCCTGAGAGCAAACTTTGAGCGAACAACACGCCACGTTCTCTCTGTTTAGGTCACTTTAGAAATCATTGGCACCGGTGCTGCAATAAATAAAGGGGGCGGATACCTCGCGCTTCTTGGCCTCCTTCACCATTGCCTCAGCGCGGTCGAGCTGCAACCGCAGGTCGGACAGCTCTCGCTGCGCTTCTGCCGCCGCATCTTCTGCGGCGGTGAGCTGCTCCCGAAGGGTCTTCCGGTCGGAATGCAGCTTCTTCTGCTGCTCGGTGGCGAAGTCGAGGTCTTGCTGCAGGGCGGCGCAGCGCTGCTCCGCCCTCCGCGCTTCGGATTCGGCCTCGCTGCCAGCTTCGGCGACGATCGCGAGCTCTTCTTCGAGCTTCTTCACGCGTTGCTCCAGCTTCTTCTCGAGCGTGGCCGAGATGTCCCCTCTGCCGTCCAGCTGTTGCTGCAGAGCAAGCAAGTCTGCGGACAGCTTGTCGTTCGAGGCTTTGAGCGCAGCAGTCTCGCCGGCTCTCTTGCGGTATGCTTCCTCCAGCTCTTCGAATCGGACGTCCTTCAACTTCAAGGCCCGATCGCTGTCGTGCTCGGCTTCTTCCAACCGGCGGTGCAGGCTGGCTTCCCTGCGCTTCCCGTCGTCGGCCGCCTCTTCGGCGTCGCTCAGCTCCTGCTGCAGCTTCCGTGCCTTGTCCCTCGCTTCGTCTGCAGCCGCGGCGAGCTCTTCGGTTAGCTCGTCGACCTTCTTCTGCAGTCGCGCCACCTTCGCACCGTCTTCGGGCTCAGCGTGGTCGGCCGCCTCCAGCTCCAGTTTGGCTGTGGTGTGATAGTGGTAACGCGTACATGAACCGTGCAATCAGCATCGCACCGTTCCTGCTACAGCTATTGCAGAATGGCTGAGAGTGAACGCAGACACATCTTCTCTCAGGGACAGCCTTTCGAGGAACAGCAGACGTCGACTTCTAGACCCCAGCCAGTTTCCGTCTGGGGTAATACTTGAACTTCTGAATCCCAAAGGAACGGCCTCCAAGGGCCAGTCTTCTAATGAACACAATTGAACCTTAGAATCTCTAAGGAACAGGCTTCCAATTCTAGACCTCCAAGGGCCAGTCTTCTTATGAGTACACTTGAACCTAGACTTCGACATAAAGGCCCGAAGGCCAATCCTGTAAATAAAGGTAAGCAGCGAGGCATACCCTTTCGCGCCTCGCCGCGAGCCCTGGTCAGCTGCGTCGCGAGATCGTCGGCGTCAGCTTGGCTCTGCCTGAGCTGCTCCTTCAGAGACTCAACCTTGCGTTTTGCCGACTCCGCCTCGAGCGTCACCTCTGACAGTTCTTCCGCCAGCGCTTTGCTCTTCTCCTTGTGCTCTCGCACCGATTCCACCAAACTCTCCGTTTTGACTACGAGCTCGGTTTTGGTGTGCTGGAGCTGGCTCACCTGCTTGTGGAGGTCGCTGGCGGAGCCAGTGACTTCTTCATGCTTTTGAGCAAGGTGCTCGAAGTGGGACCGGAGGTTGATCGAGAGAGCTTGCGCCTGCTGAGAGCCGTTGGAGGCAGATTCCTTCAAGTCGGTGATGGCGGCGATGAGCTCGGGAGGCAGCGTGGTTTGGGGAGTGTCGAGCCCGTCGGTCACGATCGAGAGGTACGGGAACGACTTGTGCGTCGGCGTTGCGAAGGGGGTTTGGGAAGGCGAGTTCTCGACAGCGTGCGGCCGCGGCGCAATGGTTGCCAAGATGTTGCTGTTCGCGGCGAGCGCCGAAACCGCGCTCGCCATGGAGTTGACGTCGGCTTGGGACGATCGGACTGCGAGCAGCAGAGCTGGGAACTTCGCCTTCAGGCCGTCCAGGTCTTGCAAAGCGGCCTGCAGACCCGCGTGAGCGGTGTCGCACTTCGCTTTGGCTTCCTGCAGCCGTTGGGCTAAATCGGGGTCGGACGGTTCAGACTGTGTTGCTTCAAGCTCTCTGACCCTCGTCCTTGCAACGTGGAGGTCCGCTTGCGCGGTGTGCAGCTTTTTCAGCTCGGACTCCCTTTCGGCGAAGCCCTGCTCGACGGTCGCGAGCTCGTCTTCGAGCCGGTCGATCGTTTCGTGGGCCCTCTTCGCCTTCAACTCGAGCGCCTTGCTCCTCCGCTTCTCGTCCTCGAAGCTGTCTTCCTTCTCGAGGAGCTCCGCCTCCGCGTTCTTCAACCCGCGCTTCGCTTCTTTCCACTCGCTCGTGCGCTTCGCCAGCGCGTCCTTCGCCTCGGCGAGCTCGTCGGAAAGCGAAGCCTGCGCTTCCTCCAACCGCTGGACCTTCCGGCTCAGCTCGGCGACAGGCGCCGAGTCGCCTGGGGGCGCCTGGTGCTGGCGCTCCGTCTTCTCCTTTTGCAGGGTGCGTTCGAGGAGGGACGACGTGGCGGCCTCCTTCTGCGCGGCGTCCTGCGCCTCTGCGAGGTCTGCCTCGGCAGCGGCGAGGGCTGCCTGCAGGTGCTGGATCTTGGCGGCCAGCCGGGCTTCGCGGGTGGAGGAAGCCTGGAGCTGGTCCTCCGCTTCTTCGCCGCGGGCGGCGGCCTCGTCGAGGGCGCGGGCCTTCGCGGCGAGCTCGGTCTGGAGCCGTTTCCGCGCCTCCGCCGCCGACGCCGCCTCCTCTTCGAGCAGCGCGAGGGCGTCGGCCGCCGCCTGCCTCTCGCCGTCCAGCCGGCGGGCACGCTTCGCGGCGTCCCGCTCCCGCTCCTCGCTTCCCGCGAGCGCGGCGGCCAGCTCGTCCTTCTCCTGCTCCAGGGCGTCGACGCTGCCCTTTTTGCAGGCGAGCTCCTCCTTCAGGATCTCCACCGCCCTCTTGCTGTCGGACTCCGCCCGCTTCAACCCGAAGACCTGCTTCTCCAGCACACCGACTCGCTCTTCTGCAGCCTGCAAGAGGTCTTCCAAGTCCGTATTTTCGCGCTTGATGGCGTCGGTGACCTATTGTTGTTGGTGTAGTGGTGGTGGCACTTACGAGTTGCAAGGTGTTTGCAAATCCTTTCGAATCGAGAACGTTCGTTTTCTAAGCGCTACTCGTCATATTTTGAGCGCTTTTGCGGTTCGAAGGTCTGCACATTGAAGTCTCCGGGTACGTAGAGGCTTGAGGGAGAGAAACCAATGGAGAGAGTATCGTGGCTATAAACCTGCTTCTTGTTTTGAGAAGTTGCAACTGGCAGCCTCCTCGAGTATATCCTTCGAAGCAGGTGTAGCCTCAATGAGGGCCCTCATACAGCAAAAATACTCGAGGGGCTGCCTTGTGCTTACGTCGAAGGAGGCTAGAGGGGGAGAAACAATACAACTACAAAGTGGGTCTTTTTTGTTGAACGCTTACGCCCGCCACTGAACCCAGATTCACCTGTGTTTCGTGTGGGCTACAGCACATTTACCTCCTTTGATCTTTTGCAGCTGGCAGCCTCCTCAAGTATTTCCTACAAAGCAGGTGCATATACAAATATATACCTTGACGGTACTGTTGAGCTTCTTTTTGGTGCCGGCGAGTTCGAGCTGTGTGTCTTCCCGCTCTGTTTCAGCCGCGGACGAAGCTTCTCGGGCAGCCAGCAGCTGCGCTTGGATCTTCTGCGCCTCGGTTTCCTTCGCCTGCAAGCGCGAGAGCGTCTGGTCGAGCATTCCCTGCAGCTCGTCTGTCTGCGCGGGGCCTCCCGCCGGAGCGTCGAGGAGCCGGGTCTCTTTGAGGAGGTGCAGCTCGAGCTTGAGCTGATGGAGCTCCGCCTCCTTGTCCGAGATGCCGGCCGCGAGGCCGTCGAGGTGCGTTTTCGCTGAGGTCAGCTCCTGCAAGGAAACCGTCGCTCGCTGGATCTCGGTCTTCAGCGTCGTAACTTCTCGCTCTCGGATTTGGACGAGCTTGACCGTCGTTGCGATTTCCGACGGGTCTCGGTCTCTGTCGCTGCCGGAACGAAGGTCGAGGGTGGCTAGGGACAAGCTCTCTTCCTTTTCCTTGAGGCGTAGTTCGAGGCCTTGGATTTGATGCTCGCACTCGGCCAGTCCGCTGGGGTTCGTCACGTCGAACTCAGACGCGTCCTCCAACGCGAGCAGCAGCTCTTCCGACTCGGCTTTGTCGGCATTCAGCTCCCTGGTCTTGCGCTTGATGAGCCTTTCGAGGCGGGCGATCTCGTCGAGATCCACATCGGATTGCGAGTCTGCGTCCATGTCGGAGTCGCTGGGGGTTGCAGGGGTGGAGTGGCTCGGGTTTTGGGGCAAAGGGGGCAGGACGGTCGCCGAGGTGGTCGCTCTCATGGACGATGCGTACTGCGTCCTGTGGCCGACGAACGTGCCGCCGAGGACGTCGTTTAGGGTGGAGTTCTCTTCGCAGAGGGCTTGGATGCGCGAGCGGGTGGTTTGGTGGGTGGCCCACGTGCTGTTGGCGCGGTCGGTGTTGACGGTGTTCGAGTACGTGTCGCCGAGGCCGTCGATGATGGAGCCTCCCGCATCGCGGAGGAGGGAGCTCAGCTTGTCGATGGCGTTCTGCTTCTCGTACACGAGGTTCAGCGCGGAGCGCATGCCTTTCGTCTGCGCCCGGAACACTCTGCCCAGCTTTTCGAGCACCGCCTGCGGGGTGTCTTTGCTGTCGTCTCGGCAGCTCGCTTCCAGCTCGTCCATCAGCGCAGAGTCGCCTCCTCTCCCCCACCCGTGCAGCTCCCGCTCCGCCGACAAAAACACGCGGATCTCGCCTTTGATCTTCTTGACCAACCCGCGCAAGCTCTCACCGCCCGCGAGCTTGCGCTGCCCCAGCGCCGTGCGCATCACCTTCGTCAGCTTCTCCGACTCTTCTTCTTTGCAGCCAATCTCGGCCGCCAGTTCGGTCTCGTGCTGCTGCGTCGCCTCGATTGTTTCCCCGGCCACCGCCAGCAACGCGTCTTTCTCCTCGAGAAGCCGTTTCAAGTCGACGATTTCGTCCTTCAGCTGGTTGATCTCGTCCTTGAGGTGCTTCGTCGACGCGTCCTTGTTCCGAAGGTCTGCCCTGTTTTTGTCCAGCTCGTCGGCTTGAGTCGCGAGCTCTTCCTCGGCCGCCAGCCGGTGCTTCATGGCTGATTCGAAGGCCTCGTTGAGCTTCGTGATTTCGCCGTTTTTCTCGCGCTCGCGCTCCTCGAGCAGCCTGCGCCGCTCTTCGAGGAGCTCGTCCTCTCGCTTCTGCAGGGCGGCTCTGAGCTCGTCGGCGGACGTTTCCCTCGCGGCCCGAACGCTCATCGCCATGGACTCTTCCATCTTATCTTCCAGGTCCTGCAACGCGGCGCGCATGCTTTCGATTTCGGCTTCCTTCTGCGCGAGTGCGTCGGTCATTTCCTGACGGAGATCGCCGGCTTGCAGGGCCAGCGCGGCTTCCTTCTCTTGCAGGACGGCCTTCACCCTTTCGAGCTCCGACTCCTTCGCGCTGCGGAGCGTGGAAGCGAGCGACTCTTCCATCTGGTTTTCGAGGGAAAGGACGAGCGCGTTGAGCCGGTCGATTTCGGCCTTGTGCTGCGTCGCGGATTCATCGTGCTCCGCAAGGAGGGCCTTCTTCTGGTCGGCCAGGGCCGCTTCCTTCTCGTGTAGGACCGCTTGCACCTTTTCGAGCTCGGATTCCTTGGCGAATCGGAGCGTCGAGGCGAGCGATTCTTCCATTTGGTCTTCGAGGCCTTGGACGACCGCTTTCAGCTGGTCGACCTCCGCCTTGTGCGCCGCGATTGCTTCCTCGCGCTCTTCGAGAAGCTGCTGCTTTTGGGCGGCGAGCGCGGTTTCTTTCTCTTGCAGCACCGCTTGCACCTTTTCCAGCTCCGACTCCTTCGCCACCCTGAGTGTGGACGCCAAGGATTCTTCCATCTGGTCTTCGAGGGAAAGAACAAGCGACTTCAGCTGTTCAATTTCGGTCTTGTGCTGTGTCACGTTCTCTTCGTGTTCGATCAAAAGCACCTTTTTCTGCTCAGCCAAGGAAGCTTCTTTCTCTTGCAGCACCGCTTGCACCTTTTCCAACTCCGACTCCTTCGCCACCCTGAGTGTGGACGCCAAGGATTCTTCCATCTGGTCTTCGAGGGAAAGGACAAGCGCGTTGAGGCGGTCGATTTCGGTCTTGTGCTGCGTCACGTTCTCTTCGTGTTCGATCAAAAGCACCTTCTTCTGCTCAGCCAAAGAAGCTTCCTTCTCTTGCAGCACCGCTTGCACCTTTTCCAACTCCGACTCCTTTGCCACCCTGAGTGTGGACGCCAAGGATTCTTCCATCTGGTCTTCGAGGGAAAGAACAAGCGATTTCAGCTGTTCAATTTCGGTCTTGTGCTGCGTCACGTTCTCTTCGTGTTCGATCAAAAGCACCTTCTTCTGCTCAGCCAAAGAAGCTTCCTTCTCTTGCAGCACCGCTTGCACCTTTTCCAACTCCGACTCCTTTGCCACCCTGAGTGTGGACGCCAAGGATTCTTCCATCTGGTCTTCGAGGGAAAGAACAAGCGATTTCAGCTGTTCAATTTCGGTCTTGTGCTGCGTCACGTTCTCTTCGTGTTCGATCAAAAGCACCTTCTTCTGCTCAGCCAAAGAAGCTTCCTTCTCTTGCAGCACCGCTTGCACCTTTTCCAACTCCGACTCCTTTGCCACCCTGAGTGTGGACGCCAAGGATTCTTCCATCTGGTCTTCGAGGGAAAGAACAAGCGATTTCAGCTGTTCAATTTCGGTCTTGTGCTGCGTCACGTTCTCTTCGTGTTCGATCAAAAGCACCTTCTTCTGCTCAGCCAAAGAAGCTTCCTTCTCTTGCAGCACCGCTTGCACCTTTTCCAACTCCGACTCCTTTGCCACCCTGAGTGTGGACGCCAAGGACTCTTCCATCTGGTCTTCGAGGGAAAGAACAAGCGATTTCAGCTGTTCAATTTCGGTCTTGTGCTGCGTCACGTTCTCTTCGTGTTCGATCAAAAGCACTTTCTTCTGCTCGACCAAGGCGTGTTCTTTCTCATGTAGAACAGCTTGCACCTTTTCCAGTTCGGACTCTTTGGCCTCTCTGAGGGTGGACGCCATAGACTCTTCCATCTGGTTTTCGAGTGACAAGACGAGTGCTTTCAGTTGTTCGACTTCAGCCTTGTGTTGGGTCACGTTTTCTTCGTGCACTTTGAGCAGCGCCTGCTTTTGCTCGACCAAGGCATGTTCCTTCTCCTGCAGAACGGCTTGCACCTTTTCCATCTCGGACTCTTTGGCCTCCCTGAGGGTGGACGCCATAGACTCTTCCATCTGGTTTTCGAGTGACAAGACGACTGCTTTCAGTTGTTCGACTTCAGCCTTGTGTTGCGTCACGTTATCTTCGTGCTCTTTGAGAAGCGTCTGCTTCTGCTCGACCAAGGCATGCTCTTTCTCCTGCAGCACGGCTTGCACCTTTTCCAGCTCGGACTCTTTGGCGTTTCTGAGGGTGGACGCCATAGACTCTTCCATCTGGTCTTCAAGGGACACAACGACTGCTTTGAGTTGTTCGATTTCAGCCTTGTGTTGGGTCACGTTTTCTTCGTGCTCTCGGAGAAGCGTCTTCTTCTGTTCGACCAAGGAGTGCTGTTTTTCCTGCAGAACGGTTTGCACCTTTTCCAGCTCGGACGCTTTGGCCTCTCTCAGAGTGGACGCCATGGACTCTTCCATCTGGTTTTCGAGGGACAGAACGACCGCTTTCAGATCGTCGACCTCGGCTTCCTGGCGGAGGACGGTCTGTTCGTGTTCGATGAGGAGGATCCTCTTCTGCTCTGCGAGGGCGGTGCGCTTTTCGTCGAGGGCTGTTTGCACGGTTTCGAGTTGGAGAACGCGTCCGTCGCGCACGGAAGAGGCCATCGAAGCTTCGAGCAAGCTTTCGAGGCTCAGGACGCGGTTACGCAAGCGGGTCACGTCCGCTGCGGTTTGAGCGGCGTCTTCCTCCCTTTCGGCGAGGAGCCGGCGCTTCTGCTGCGAAAGGCACTCGCGCTGCTCGACGAGGTTGAACCTCGCGGCTTGCAGCTGCTGCTCGCTCTCGCCCCGCCTCGACGAAGTCAGCCCCGGGTTGGTCAACTCCAAGTTGACGACGTCGACCTCGGCCTCCAGCCGCGTCACGGTCGATTCGAGCGCAGCGATGATCGCGACGCGCTCCTCCATCAGCATCCGCCGCGTGCCGCTCAGCGTCGCTTCCTTGCACGCAACCCTGCTCCGCGCCTCGACCAGCTTCGCGGCGTGGAAGCCGGAGTTCGTCCCGTGGCATTCGACGTCGGAAGCGGTGCGCCGGAGCTCGAAAAGCTCCGTTTTCGAGTCGGAAACGAACGCCTCCGCCGCCGAAACCATCGCGAAGCGGGCCTCGAGGAGGCGCTCCGCAACCCGCCGCCGGCCGGTCTGCGTGTCCCAGAGGTCGGACTGCACGAGGCAGCGCTCCGGCTCGGTCAGCCGCGGCGACCTGAGCTCGGCCTGCAGGGCCTCTGCCTTCAGGTGCAAGCTCCGGACGGAGCTCTGCAGCCGGCGTGCCTCGCCGGTGCGGTACGCGACCTCGTGGGCTTCCAGGACGGCCAGCCGGGCGCACCTGTCGGCGATCAACCCGCGGACGGCGCGCTGCGGCGCCAGCGCCTGGGCTTCGCCCGCCGGAGGCGGCGCGAACGAGTTGGTGTCGCGGTCCTGCAGCGTCGCGTGCACGGCCCGCAGCGACCGCAGCTCGCTGCGGAGCTCGTCGGCTTCGGCGCGCACCTCGCGGGCGAGCGACGCCGCCTCGTCGTCGAGCGCGCCGCCGCCGCCGCCGGCCGGCGAGCGACGGTCGGACGCGGCTCTTTTTTCGGCCAAAACGGCGCATTTCGCGTCGACGACGTCGTCCGCCAGCCGCATGGCGCCGACGACCTCACCGACGAGCTGCGCGGGGTCCGCTTCGGGCGTAGCTGCGCTGAGGGCGCGGCGGGCCTCCTTGAGGGCGAGGTCGTTCTCTGCGATCCATCGGTTCGCTTCGTCGGCGAATTCGCGCTCTTTTCCGGCGAGGAGCCCCTCGAGCGCTGCCACGTCGGCGGAGCCGGCGGCAGCGGCGTCTTCGCAGGTTTCGCGGAGCGCGTGGAGCTCGGCCCGTGCGCGCACGACGGGTGCCTTCCGCTCGGCGCGCGCCATCTCCGCGCGGAGGGCCGCGGCGATGGCGGACAGCGCGGCGGCTTCTTCGCCGCCGGCGCCCGCGTCGTCGGGGAAGTGCGCCGTGAGGAGCGAGTCGCAGGCGCGCGCGAGGTCGCTTGCTTCCTTCTCGGGCGGGCCGCCTTCTAAGAGATCGACCAGCGCCCGCAGCCGCTGCGCTTCGGCGGCGGCGCCGCCGGCGCACTCCAGCCGCGCCGCGCGCAGGCGGAGCCGCTGGCACTCGGCCTGCAGCCCGCCGTGGCCCAGCGGCGGCCGCTGCGACGCGAGCAGCAGCTCCTGGGGGGCGTTGTTGCTGCTGCTGTGGCCGTGCAGCAGGGCGCTCGCGCTCGTGTAGGCGTTGCTGTTGTTGTTGTTGCTGCTGCCGTTGCCGCCGCCGGCGGCGGTGTCCTCGAGGGCACGGATCTTGATGCGGAGCTGCTCGACCTCCTCGGCCTTCTCCTGCGCCTTGCGCGGCGACACCGAGTCGTCCTGCCGCTCGAGGTCGCGGACGACATCGGTGAGCCGCCGGATCTCTTCGTTCGTCGCGTCCCGCCCCTTCGTGGACTCGGCCAGGTCCCGTTCCACCGCCCGCAAGTTTGCGAGCTCCGTTTCAGCTTCGCTTCTGTGTGTGTGTGTGTGTGTGTGTGTGTGTGTGTGTGTGTGTGTGTGTGTGTGTGTGTGTGTGTGTGTGTGTGTGTGTGTGTGTGTGTGTGTGTGTGTGTGTGTGTGTGTGTGTGTGTGTGTGTGTGTGTGTGTGTGTGTGTGTGTGTGTGTGTGTGTGTGTGTGTGTGTGTGTGTGGAATCCCTTTCTTTCCGTTTCTGGTCTTTCGAGCTTCTGGACCGCTTGTGGCATGGATTGCAGTGGGTGAACTCAGGACTAAAAGGCAGGAAAAGGATAAAGCACCGTTATGAGGGAAGCGGCCGGCCGGCAATACAAGGAGAAGAGGGCCGCGTGGGCGGCACACGGGTAAGGGGGAAGGGGGAGTACAAACAGCGGAGAGGGAAACAGCCTGGATGTTTGCGTAATACTACCCCTGTCCAACCTCTTAAAGAGTGGAACTAGGAGGCATCGCGTACGTCAAATGGTGGAAACGGAAAACGGGATTCCACTAGACGCGCCTTCGGCGCTCAAGCAAGCTTGCTAGTATGTGTGTGTGTGTGTGTGTGTGTGTGTGTGTGTGTGTGTGTGTGTGTGTGTGTGTGTGTGTGTGTGTGTGTGTGTGAGTGTGTGTGTGTGTGCCTTTTGGTTCGCTGTCCCACTATTTTCTACGCGCACTTTCCTACGTGTTTTCTTGCCTTGTTTTCCCCCAAGGCGGCAAGTGTAAAAACTAGCCCGCGCGAAGGCAGTCGGTTCCTTTTGGCCGTTCTTTCAACACTGCAGGGAACAGTTCACAAGATCTCTCTTTAAGTTCTGGAAGCAACATAAAGTCTCCTCCTGTTCAAGACTGCTTCTTACAGTGAACATTTGCTTCTTGTGTTGAGCGGTAGAGATTTTGTCTCTGTTTGGTAAAACTCTGAAAATTGGTAAATGCGAGTGGGAAAACGATCAACCCCTACGACGCACAAACAAAACAAGCGCCTGTCCTTTTTGATGATCGCGCATACCCTTCGGCCTCGTCCTGCACGAACCGAACCGCTTCGGCGACGCGGGCGAGGGTCCGGGCGCGGGTGTCGCCGCCCCGCTGCAGCCAGCTCGCGTAGACGCCGAGCAGGTCCTGCACGCGCGAGATCTCGACGCGGTCCGCCTCCGCCTCTATCTCGGCGTGCCCCGGGAAGCTGAGCGACGGCGCAGACTTCGAGCGGGCGAGGGACTCGCTCTGCCGGGCGATGCTGAGCGACAACCGGTCGACCTCCGCCGCGATGAGGTCTTGCGCGGACGACGCACGCATCGCTTTCAGCACCACGGCCTGCTGCAAATCGGGGGTGACCAGCGGCGTTTCGGAGGGCGCCGGCGCCGTTTTGAGGCTCGCGCTGGCGAGGGTGCCCTCGAGGCCGTCTTCCATGCGCGAGATGACCGACTTCAGCCCGATGATCTCGGACATCCGCCTGCCTTTGTCCTCGACCCGCTTCACCTTCAGCGCGTCCGTCTCGAGGCAGCGCACCATGTTCTTCAGGTGCTCGATCTCCCGCGCGCGCTCCCGCTTTTCCACGTCGCGCCTCTTCTCGCTCTCGCTGAGCGATGCTTCGAGGGTGTGCTCCACCGTGTCGATGATCGAACGCAGGCAGCTCAGCTCCATCTCCCGCTCTTCCTTGTCCAACGCCCCGCTTAGCGACGCGTCGAGCTCGCACTCCAGGTCGATCGCGAAGGCTTTCAGCTTCTCGACTTCCGCGCGTTGTGACGCGGTGCTCTGCGATTGGACCGCTTGGTGAGTGCCTTTGAGAGACGCAAGGAGGTGTTCGATGCGCTTGATTTCGGCTCTCTTCGCGACGGAGGGCCGCGGGGCGCCGGGGGCTGGCTGGAGCTCGGAGAGGACGCGTTCGAGGCGGTCGATCTCGGTCGAAGCGAGCGACTCGGCGGGGACCTGGAACTTGATGGTGTCCGAGAAGTTGGTCGCCGTGGCGTTGAGGAAAGCGAGGGCCTCGTTGAGCTCGTCGCGGAGCTTCGCGACGCCTCCTGCGCGGTACGCGGCGCCCGCCGCCATCTGCTCTTCGTCGTTCGGCGGACCGGACGGCTCGGCGCCCTCGTCTGCTTCCGCGCTTTCCTCTTCCTCCTTGATCCTCTCCCGCAGCCCTTCCACGTGCCGCCTCGCGTCCGCGATCGACACCAAGAACGAGCACGGGCTGCCATGCTGCGACGGCGAAGCCGACCCTTTGACCGAACGCACCCACTCGTCGTCCGCCTCCTTCATCTTCTTCTCGCTCGCCCCGCTGCCCCGCGATCTCTCCCGCTCGTCTTCCTCCGAGCCGGCGATGATTGGCGGCAGGTCTGCGATCTTTTCCGTCTTCGACTTCGTGCTGCCTGAACGTGGTTGGGCGGGGGGTGTTGCTACTTGTATTTGTACTCCGGCAAAAAAGGTTGTGTGCCCGTGCTCGGCTTCTTTCAACAATTTCTGACTCAGGTCGTGCTGTACTGACTCCAACTCTTGCCCTTCACGGGCGGGTGAGCTGACGCTTAGGGAAACTGGCGGCATGCTGAGCAGGAGCTATTTTCCCTACTCTACCTTCGTTCTCTACTTACGTAGGGAACCCTGGCTGTGTTGCAAACTTGTTGAACGCTTACGCCGGCCACTAAACCCAGATTTACCTGTGCTTCGTGCGGCTACAGCACATTTACCTCCTTTGATCTATCGCAACTGGCAGTCTCCTCAAGCATTTCCTACAAAGCAGGTGCTTATACAAAAAGAAACCCCGGGAAGACAACTGCTCCCGTTTCGAAGTCAACAGAATGTCTTTCGTCACCAGAGAAGAGGTGTAGCCAACTCTTCCCCGCCACGATTTTGCGTGCTTTTAAGAAAGAGTAAACTCTTACCTGTGGGCCAGTTCTTGCCGCTTCTCTTTGCTTCTTCCAGCTCGTTGCGCAGGCGGGTCACCTCCGCTGTGCGGAGAGCATCGCTTGATTGCAGCCGTTCTTCGGCTTCTCGCAGAGCACGTGTCAGCCTGGCCACGTCTCGTTCTTTGGCTTCCAGTGCCGAGTGGTCTATGAGAGACGCGGCCAACGACTCGATCACATCGCTTTCGTCGACGTTCAGCGCCTCTATCGCGAAGTTCAACTCCTCCCGCAGCTTGGCAACCTCGTCTTGCTTCTTCTTCAGCATGAAAGACGACTCCCCTTCCGGAATCCAGCCTTCGTTTTCGTGCTCGGAGTCTTCCTTGTCGCGCGATTTGCCGGTGGACTCCGACGCGGCAGGAAGCTTGTACTGCTCCAGATCCTCTTCTTTTTGCCGCAGGGCGCAGTGCAGCTCGCGGACGTGCTTCAGCTTGGCGGTCGCCTCGGCTTGACTCGCGGTTAGGTGCGTCCGGCTGTGGTCGCGGGAGAGCGAGATGTCGGACGTCGTGCGGTCGATCTTCTCCTTCGCGGTGACGACGCTGCTGCGGGTGCCCGCCTCGTCGCTGCTCAGCGCGTCGCGGACGGCTTGCTTCAGGTGCTCGACGGCTCGCATCTTCGCTTCGCTCCCGTCTTTGTCGGACCCGCCCTTCGCGTCTTCGAGGACCACCTCCGCGGAGACCAACGCGTTGCGCAAGTGTTCGAGGGTCGCTGTCCGCTGCACGTTGCCTTCGCTGTGGTTGCGGTACACGCCGCTCCCGTCGGCCCACCCGGCGGAGTACGCCCCAGGCACCGAGCTGGGCGACACGCCCCCCGCCGAGTAGGCCCCTTTGGTCTCGAGCAACGCCTCGTGCAGCAGCGACGCGACGCGGTCGACGTTCGACCCTTCGGTCCGGACGAGGAGCTCTTCCGCGAGCATCTGGAGCCGCATCCTCGTCGAATCGAACCCGGCGTCCGTCGCCATCGAGTCGGTGCGCGCGTGGGTCATGTTCAGCTCGAGGGCTTCCTCCAGAGCGCTCGCGACCCGCATCAAGTCCGACTCGTCCCTCCTCCCGTACAGCCCCTGCTGCGAAGTGTCCCGCTGGTAGTTCCCGCCGCCGCCCAGGTGCGACGAGTGCGCACGGAACCCGCGGCGGGCGCTCTGGTTCGACGCCTTGCTGAACGCAGGGCTCACGACCTCGCTGTACGGCGACTCCGACGGGGCGGGTTCCACGACGAGGGCGGAGCGGAACGCGTGGAGAGCCCGCCTTGAGCGGTGGACCTCCGCTCGTTTTTCGGCGAGCTCGGCTTCGACGGCACGCGAGTTGGCGGGCGTAGTCTCGTCGTTGCTGTTGTTGTTGGAGACGGAGCCCGAAAACTGGGCCTCCGCCGTCGCCAGCGACGCCTGCGCGTCCTCGCACCGGCGGAGGGCCGCGTGCAGCTTGTGCACCAGCGTCTGGTCGAGGTCCTGCAACGAAGACGGGGGCGACGCGTCGGCGCCGGTGCCCAGGCGGAGAAGGGAGCAGAACTGCCGGAGCTCGGCCTCCCTCTTCTGGCACGCGAGGCTCGCTTCGCGCCACGAGGGGTCGTCCGCCTTCAGCCGCTCCACCGACTTCTTCTCGTCGAACCCGACGGCTTCTTCGAAGAGGGTCAGGTACCGGCCTTCGACGTGCTCCAGCTCGTTCCGCGCGGTGTCCGCGCGCAGCCGGACCTCCCGCAGCTGCTGGTACACCCACTGGTCGTCCGGGTTGTCGAGCTCGCCGAGGCGGGCGTCGTGGGCGCCGCCGTCGGCGGCGTTCATCCGCAGGGCGCTCGCGAACTCGCGCAGCTCGGATTCTTTGGCGAGGAGCTCCGTTCTCGCCGCCTGCAGCTCGCCGTCCGCCTCTATGCGCTCCTCGACCTCGCGACGCTCGTCCGGGCTGGCGGCGGAGGCGAGGGCCGAGTCGTACTTGCGCCTCGCCGAGTTGAAGCGGCGGCGGGCGGTATTCGCGCGGTTCTGCGCGGCCTTCAGCTTCAGCACGACGGTGCTCGCCGGGATTGCGTCGAGGGCGCGCTGCTCCGCCAGCGCCGGCGCCGCCGGCTCGCCGGCCGCCGGCGCGAGCGGGATGGCCAGCACTGTCCGGTACTCCTGCAGCTCCGCCTCCGCGGCCTTCCAGCGCGCCTCGGCGGCCCGCAGCCGCCGCGAGACCGCCTCCCTTCGGGCCTCCGTCGGCGCCGCGCGCATGTCGCTTTCGAAGGTTTCGGCGAGGTTTTCGTGGTCCGCCTTCGCTTGGGCGACGCGGACGAACGCGGTCTGCAGCCGCAGCACGACTGCGTTCGCGTCCGCCACGCCGGGGGACCACATCTCGCCCCGGATGGCTGCGACCAACTCCGTGAGCTCCGCCTCGGCCTCGTCGTAGGCGGCGATCGCGTTCGTGTGCTGCACGTCGTACAGCTTCGTGATGGCCGACTTCTCCTCCTCCGACTCAGCCGCGCCCATTCGGACGTCGAACTGCGCCTCCAACGCCTCGACGTGCGCCTTCTTGCGCTCGGCGACCTCGTGCGCCTGCTGCACCTTCTGAATTACCGCGTTGTTCATCATCGACGCCAGCTGGTACGTCGTTGAGTCGTCGGAGAAGTACGGCCCCACTTCCGCCCGCAGCCTGCTGAGCTCGTCTTCAGCGACGACGAGGTTCATGCGCGCCTCCTCGAGCTGCACGTCGGCGGCCATTTTCTCGAGGATTTCGGTCCCCTCCTCCTCGGTCGCGCGCATCGAGAGCTGCGCCTCGTAGCGGGCCTCGAGCGCCCGCAGGTCCGCCTTCGCGCGCTCCGTCGCGTTCTGCGCGGCTTCCAACCGGTATACGACCGTGCCGTCCGGTAAATGCGACGAGACGCTGCCGCCGACGGCCAGCGCGCCGCTGAAGGCCTGCAGCTCGCCCTCGGCGCCGCGGAGGGCGACGCGCGCCTGCTTGAGCTCCGGGTTGGCGTTCATCTGCGCCTCGATGGCCCGCTTTTCGGCGGCGTCGCCCGCCTGGAGGAGGAGGGTCTCGTAACGGCCCTCCAGCCGGCCCACCTTCCCGCGGACGTAGTCGACCGACCGCTGGGCGGTCTCCATGCGTGCGATCACCGTCGACTCGGGTAGGGAAGAGTCGCAGCGGGCGCTCATGCAGCGGAGGGTCTCGCGCGCACGCTCGAGCTCGTTGCCGGCGATCCGCATCGCAATGCGGGACTCCTTCAGCAACGGATCGGCGGCGCGCTCCCGCGCGATTTCCGCGCGGAGGTGCTCATCGCCTGCGGCGGCGGCGCGCGCCTCGTACGCGGTTTCCAACTCGTCGACGGCATCCCGGGCGCTGTCCAGCTGCCGCTGCCTCGCCTCCAACTTCTCGACGAGCTCACGGTCGCCGACTTCGTCGGTTCCCGCGTCGGTAATGCAGAGGAGCGCGGCCTCGCTGGAGTTCGCGGTCGAGCTCGCGGCCTTTGCCCGCTCCGCGGCCTCAAGCGCCTCCAGCGCCGACGACGCGGCCTGCAGCTGCGTGTCGCGGGCCTTCGCGCGGAGGATGTTTTCGACGCTCCCGACCGTCAGCGCCCCGCGAACAGCACGGTGGTACGGGGCCACGAGCTCAGCAGTTTGCCGGCGGGCGTCTCGTAGGCGTTCCGCTTCGGTCGGAGTGGTGCACTCGAATTCCGGTTGTCCGAAAGGCTGGGGTTCGGAGGGGGCGGCCCTGCAAGCGATCAGTTCCTCGCGCGCCTCGAGCAGCAGCGGCGCGGCGGCAGTCCCGCCGACCTCCTGCGCCCGCCGCACGGAGGCCAGCACGGCTTCGAGCCTCGGGGCGGCCGCTGGATCGGCCTCCTGCAGCACCGCCAGCTCCGCCTCCAGCAGCTCGAACACTTCGCCCGGCTCCAGCTGAACGAGCGGGTCCTCCCCTTCCCCGGGCCCCTCCTCGGCGAGCGACAGCGCGCCTTCGATGTGGCCCAAGGCTCGGACGAGCGCGGTTTCGGTGTCGAACCTCGCCTTCGTCGCCGCTTCCTGCCGGCACGCCGTCTTCAACGCCAGCCGGGCTTCCGAGAGCTCCGACTCCGCCTGGTGCAGCTGGGCGCCTGCGTTTTTTCGGGAGTTGGGAGGGAAATGGTCGCTTTTTTTTAGAGTGCAAGTTCACTTAGAGATCCGGGGATTTATTGTCTCCGGGTGACCATCGTCGAAAAGGTTCCCTTGAGGTGTGAAGTATAGTAGGCGTATCGTACCTGCGGTAGGGGCAGTACGTGTGCTTGCGTTGTATTTTCTTGGGTTGCGGGACTTTACATAAAAAAGCACAGTCTCTCTCGGGAAAAGTCCGCGCGGTAGTGATGACGACGAGAACACATGCAGGTGGATGGGGGAGACCCCGTGACTCGCGATTCAAGGAGAGAAGTTCTCTCTCTCTCGCCGGAACTGGGTTCGTTTACCACTCATTCCACGAAAAAGTGTCATAAAAAACGACTTTTTTTGGCTTTCTGCCGATTTTTGCCATCTGTCGGTGCGAGAATTGTCGGTTTCAAGATTTTGAGGACACGATTGAATCCGCCGAGGACAGGGCTTTCCGAATATCTGGTCGGATAAAATTTTTGACCGACCCCCCCCCCCCAGGCATCTTGTTAAGAACCATCCATCCATCCATCAGCCGGCTGACCCCCCCCCCCTCAGGCTATTTTCACTGTGGAGGGGGGAGACGCTATGTCACACTCGAAGGTGGTCACCACGGTGGGCGGTCAGAAAAAAAAAAATTTTTTTTTGCCCCAAATACCCCAAATACCACACTTTGGAAAAATTTTGTGGGCCCACTTTTGGCAGGGAATTTTGACCATTTCACCTTAGAGAATTTGACCACCCAGCCTCCAAGGCAACTGCACTGTAGAGGGGGCACGGTGGACTTACAGGGGTTCCTGTATGCTGTACAGCATACAGGAATCCTGTATGCTCCTAGCATACAGCCTGTATGCTACAGCATACAGCTGTAAGCTGTAACGTTCAAGTTCTAGTAGATTCCAGTGAGTAGCGACCGGAAACTTGGAAAAAAGAAAAGGGGAAAGCGCACCGATACGACATTTGTGAGCAAAACATTCGAAAGCAAGACCCTGTTCAGGTCTTTCACTGCGCGTTGTGCACTTCACGGACGTGCTTGTCGCGGGCTGTTTGCGATGGTAACCTTTCAAAACACAACGGGCAGCAGTTCGGGGTGAGCTCTCCCTTGTGGTTGGAGAAGTAATGCTGTGATAAGCCGCGCACTGCGATTGAGCTACAGCAGATTTTGCACTTTCCTTTGCAGAAAGGACAAGGCTTGTTGCTATTCTCACGGTGTTTCTGGTCGTAGTGCGCGTAGAGGGATTTCAGATCCGGAAAAGAGCATCTGCAGATGAGACATTGGTCGCCAGGGATTGGATCATCCTCTGTTTTGCCGACTACATCAGCGACAGTTGCGTCGGGGATTTCCCAGGGTTCTTCGTCGCAGACACAAAACGTGTGCACAGCATCACTGTCTTCACCTTTAGGGAGGAAGACTTTCATTCCCGAGGAGTTTCTCACGTGCCTCACACCAAGTTTTGTGAGTCGCGTTTGGAGGTTTGAAGTCAGTGTCCGAAGTTCGCGACGTCTATCTTCTTGGTCAACATTTCTTCTTCCGCATGTGAGGCACTTGTGAAAAAATACAGCACCGCAGCTTGCAATGTCAGGCTTCGCGTTACTTTTCGGTAGGCTGGCTTGTGCATTGCGCTTCCTGCCGAGTTCAAACTTCATGAGGTCGCGCTCGATGTGGTGTTGGTTGCACTTCGCTACAACAGCTTTTCTCTCCCCATTCTCCCTCTCGAACGCTTCATCTGACAGGCAAAGCGGTGCTACATCCTCTGGATCAAACCAGTGCGATGCACTGTGGAAGTAAGTTCCTGCTTTGTGCCACGTACTTCCCGGAAGCGCCCATTCCAGAATGACAATGACTGCGTGGAACGAGAGCAAACCAAGTACGAAGTACTTACTTTTGGATTGGCGCCAATGGTAGTACAATGGCACGTCGTTGTATCTGAAATAGACCAGGCACTCCAAAGCTTGGGAGATGAGCAGCTCGGATGAAACTGTCGAGTTGTGGAGCACCCAGCGCACCATGTCCCTGGCCTGACTACCCGTTGCGTTTTTCTCGCTTTTTGCCACGCCCCGCTGCGCCTTCTGCCCGTTTGGGGACAGCCGAAACACTGCAGAGATGATCCCCTTGATGTCGTGCAGAGGTGGACTTACTAAATAACAATCACCTTTTAGAGCGCTAATAAGGTGACAGTGGAACCCATGCTCGTGCAGTTCTTCGACAGAGAGTCGTTTGCACATGTACAGTTCCTTCAGCCAATTCGGTGCAGAGGTAGTACAGTACACGGAACGATGGCTTCTGCCCCCCATTCCTTTAAAGTAAGACCACTTGTCAAGGTGGTCGCCGTGTATCCGCAGGGGTGCGTTGGTGTCCGCTCGCAGTGCCTTGATCTCGTCGGGTAGCGAAAAGGCTGCCCAGCTCGAGTAATCCCGCTTCTGCTTGTCAACTGCAGTGAACAGCAAACTCGAACTATTCTTGTTCGTGATTCCCAAGGCCAGGCGGTACCTAGAACAGCACCGAAAAGCATTTCCCGGTGTGTAGCCGTCACCAACAAGAGCGAGTTGAACTGGCAGGTCGGACTTGTCTGCCATCGTGTCGTAGGCTGTCCAAAACACCCTCACGAAGTTGCCAATCAGGCTGTCCGCCGTTTGTGTCAGCTCGGTTTCGCGCTTGCGCATCGCATCCCGGCTTACGCCCAGCGCTGGAGATCCTTCTCCCCGACTGGTGCTTTCTCGTCTGATCGCAGTGCCTAGTTCAGCACAATCGCGAATCGACATCCTTCTGCTGAATCGGGCCGCAGCGATGCCATCACCCACAGCTGAAGCAGACACATGTTCTGTTCTTTGACGTTTTGGCGCGCTCATTTCTTCTCACACGATTTTTTCTGATTTTTTTTTTCAGCGCTTCTCCAGGATTTGCGTTTTCAGAATTTGGGGGTATGGCCTGGGGTTTGCGGAGGAATTAGAATAAAACAGGGGGGTCTCAACTGGACTCACTTCGGCTTTTCCTTCGCATCAGACTCCTCTCTGTCGATATCTACTGCCTGTTCACCCGCCGCCCGTCGCTGAGCCACCCCATGGTGCTGAATGGATCTGGAGTTCTTCCCATCGTCGCACTTGTGGATGACCTTCAAATACGCTACCTTTACATTCGTCTATGTCTGCTTCATTTTCGCACCCTGTGCTGTCGTTTCGTCTTCCTTATTCTTCAGATCTGCAGCTGCCTTGTCCAGCTCGTGCTGCGCCCAAGTGCTTACGGTCTCCGGATACCGCGAGCAAGTGACTAGGTGATCCTTGACCCGTTTCATCGATGCTGCGGAAAACACGGCCTTGCAGTGATTGCACTGGTACCGTGTGTCCTCAACATGGGCCACGTATGCATGTGACCAACACTTCTCGCGCACCGTGGTGTTGTTTAACTGAACTGGAAGGGACGAGAAACTGTAAACCAACAAGCTGAACTCCTCTTCGCCATCGAAAATCCCAAAAAGTATGGCGACCGCGGAAACCCGCAGGGGGGGAAAAAAAAGTTCTGAACAGGACCCTGCAGGAAGTCCTGGCGCAAGCTTTTACGGAGCACAGAAAAGACTGCGCAATGCGAAAGCGAACCCGATAGAAAAGGTCACGATGAGAACCGGGTGGTTGCGAGCAATTGAAAAGCAGCAAGAGTGATGGTCAGAAGAAGATAGTACCGCCAGGGAGGGGGCAAATCTCACGAACTAGAGTCGTCATCGTCGAAGAGGGCGCCTCTAGGTGGACCTTCCGGGCCTTCACCGTCCGAATCAGTCTTTGACTCCGGCACGGGAAGCTCCCATGTTTTCGCGTCCCTCTCGACGGTCGCTGTCACAACCTTTTCCACTTCTTCCGTAAGCGGCACGTACACCAACACGACACCGTTCTTGTCGACGACCTTTGGCGGTGCGTTCGGGCTCACTCGGAACTTCAGGGGGACGTTCACGGTGACTGGAAACGTCCCAGATCCGATGTCGGCGTCCCCGCCCACATCTCTTACAATGCTCAGGGACACCTTGTGCCCTGTCCTGCTTGGGGCCTCATCGCTTACGGAGCCCAACCCCGTCTCCAAGATGGTGACGTAGTCGGTGCCGACCTTCCCTCGTCGAACTTGCAGGGGGTACTTCTTCTTTGCTTCCGCGCCGGGGGCAATTTGCTGTACCGCCCCGCGGTAGATATCAGCGACGTTGGTTTCGAGGGTATAGCCCGGCAGAAGGGTCTTTTCGAGGACAGCGGCATGTGCTTTGTAGCCGGCTGCTCGCTTGTCAACCCTTGTACGCACGCAGATACCGTGGTACACGGTTTCGTTCGCCCCCCTCACCGGGGGGGGGAGGGGGGGGGGGGGGTCTGGTTTATCCGGCCCCCGGCCAAAGTGGCTGATCCTTAAAAAGAGCGCCCCCCCCCCCCCCCCCCCCCATAAATGGAGGCCGGGTTTCAAAAAAATGGGGTCTGAAAATCGACTTTTTTTTTCTCGGCATGCAGGAACAAGTCAGATTAGACTCGCCACAGAAATCGACGGGGTGCCGATAAGGTTCCGTGACAGAACAACTCGATTCCCCAAAAAACTGGCGGAAAATCCTGAAAATGTGCTTCCACATGGCGGATCGCTCGAATTTGTTTGTGTTTGAGAAAAAAAACACCCACCCGGGGGACTCGAACCGGCGACCAAAAGAGTCATTGGTGAGTGCACTGGCGGCTATGCTATTCGTGCCAAATATCCGAAATTTTTTTCTCTTTATTTCGCACGAACCAACAAAATGGTCGCTGGTTCGATTCCTCGCTGCGTCGAGCGTTTATGAGCGCAGTACCGGTACTGCTGCAGTGGTGGTGTATCGGCAGATTTCCATGGATTTCCTGACGGGTCAGGCGAACTTCCGCAAGGATCGTTCAAACACAAAAAATAAAATCGCCCGCTTTTTTTTCGCCCGTGGTCCAACGGGTAGCACACCCACTTGTGGTTCTGGGGGTAACTTGGTTCAATTCCTCCGAAGAGAGTTTTTTTGGGGGTCCGAAAATCGGCCCAAAAACGTCTAAAGTCCCAACTGGGGGTCAGATTCTTTCCAAAAAGGTGCCGATACACACCGTGGATAGCTCTTTCCATCCCAAATTTCTTTTCCGAATTTTGCTCAAATTTTGGCCTAATGGCGGATCGCACGAAGCAAAATCTGTGACACGTTTTTCGTGGAATGAGTGTTACATCGTTGAGCAGACCGCGCAAGATCAGAAGCACAAAAAGGGAGAGAGAGACGAGTTGGAGTGCAGGGACCATCTCTCCGAGGAGTTTCCGGTCGCCTCACTTCAAACCCGTACTTCTAAGGTGGGCGTAGGTCGTTCCGTCGGAGGCGCGGTGCGCTGCCCCGCCACTGAGGGTGACCAATAGCTATTTATTCACTGTGATTAATAGAGGAAAAAGGCACTCGAGTTTTTTATTTTTTGGCCACGAGTGCCGGGAGATGATGCTCGCCAGTCTGGCTCGTATCCCAGCTGGTTAGCAGACGCCTTCTCAGCCCCGTCACGCTCTTTCAGAAATGCCAGAACGAAAGAACTGCGTAGTTTTCGCTATCGGGTTTGCTTTTCTTTTGCGTCGTCTTTGTCGTCGCGTGCTAACAATCCCGAAATAGGGGGGCCTGTAAGGCAAACAAACCTGCTTCCAGCCACGCTTCGTCGCTGCGCATGAGATCGAAGGCCTCGGAGCGCTCGGCGTCCGTGCGGACGGAGGCGAGCTCCTCCTGCTGCAAGGCTTGCATGCGCTCGTACTTCTCGCGCGCCAAATCAGAGCGAATCTGCGCCTCCCGCAGCCGGACGACGACCGTGGCTTCGGCGTCGGTCGCCATCGTAGACTCGAGGGAGGCGAACGGTGCGGCTGCCAGCGCGCGCCTGGTGGTTAGCCTGTGCCCGGTAAGCGCTTTATCCGCTGCGATGACTGCGTCGACAGACGCGGTCCAGCGTGGGTCGGCCGTCTTTGCGCGGAGGGCCTGCTCCTTCGCCGTCCTCGCGTCGTGCCCGAAGAGCTCGATATTCTCGGCGGCAGACGACTCGGCGAGAAGGTCCAACCGCCGCAAGTCCGCCTTCGCCGTGTTGATGACCAGCTGCAGGTTCTCCCGCTGCTCCTCCCACGGCACCGACGCCGACGAGTGCCCAGCTTTTGATTTCGCCAGCGACGCGGATCGCTTGCTGGTGGATCCGACCAGGACTTCGCGGAAGTCGTTTTCAGCGGAAGCCAGCGCTTCGTGCGCCGCGTTCAAGTCTTCGTCCGAGATCCGCCGCCGCAGGACCTCCGCCTTCTCGTCGTCGTCACGCGCGGCGGAGAGCTCGCGCCGGTACCCCGTCTCGAGGCCTTCGATGTCCTCCTTCGCGCGCTCTGCGGCGGTGTGCAGCGCCTGCAGCTGGTTGATGACGGACGCCCTGCGGGGACCGGCCCGGAGGAAGAAGTTCAGGTCCGCCTCGGCCCGCACGCGCTCCCGCCGCGCGGGCACCGCGGCGCCCGGGGGGGCGCCGGCCAGCGCCGCGGCCTCCTTCGCCTTCGAGTCCTCCACCAAACCTTGCAGCCACTGCAGCAGCTCGACGTGCACACCGTCCCCGGGGCCCCCGGACATCCCGACGGCAAGCAGCCCGTCTCGGAAGTCTGCCTCCGCGACGTGCAGGTCCTCGGCTGATTCCGCGGACCCCGCGACAGACGTCAGAGACTCCCTCCTCTCCCTCAGCAGCTGCAACCGGTCCAACGCACGGTCCGGTGCCTTTTCGATGGAGGTCCGCTTCGAGTGCGGCGTCGATAAAGCCGCGTGAAACGCTTGCTCGACTTCGTCGAGCTGGACGCGCAGCGACCGGAGCTGGGGATCACGTTCGCGCTCGCGGGCGATGACGTCTTTTTCGGCGGAGTCGCCGGCCGCGGCCATCCTCGCCGCGTACCGCGCCTCGGCGCCTTGGACGAGCTCCCGCGCCGTGTCGGACTCCGCCTGCAGGGTTTGCAGCTTCGCGACGACGTCGCGCTCGGGCGAAGGCTTGGCGAAGGCGCTGCGGAGCTCGCGCTCGACGACGGACAGCTTCCGCTTCGCCTCCTTCAGCTCCTCGGCGAGCCGGCTGCGGTCATCGTCAGAGGCGGCCTGGACGTGGCTGTCTTCGATGGCGTGCAGAGACACCCTGTGCTGGGCGGCCGCCGCTTGCAGCTTCTGCAATCGCTGCACAGCATCAGCCCCTGCGGGTCTGACCAGCGAGTTGGAGCTGAGGAACATGCTCCCCGCGTCGCTCGGCCGCGGGCTCTGGCTCTGCAGCGGCGTGCCCAGCGCGGCCCTGAACCGGGCCAGGTTGTCCTCGGCCTGCGACAGGGCGGCCTTCGCCGCGGCAAGGCCGCCGTCGGCGTCGCGCCGGAGCTCGATCGAGGCTCGGTCCGCGTCCGTTGCAGCCTCGCGGAGCTCGAGCGTGTACATTGCTTCCGCCTGCGCGACGGCTTCGCGGGCGCTTGCGGCCGCCGCTGTGGTCTCCTCCAACGTGTGCACAATTGCAGAGGCTGCCGACGGCCGTTGCTCGTGATTCTGTATTGCGTGCGTGTGAGTGTGTTGCGGACCCGTTCTAACGTGGTGCCTCCCTTCGCGGAAGTACGACCAGTGTGGCGGTGTGTCGAAGGGGAGTAAATAACTCTACGGAGAAAACCATAAGGGAAGCACTTAAGTCGGGAAAATATTTATCGGAAACTGTTTCCGATAAATATTTTTTTTGTTTCCGATAAATATTTTTATTTCACTGGGGTCCCAAATTCTTCACTCCATTTTTTTACTACCCCCATTTTTTAACCACTACCCCCCCTTTTTAACCACTACCCCCCCTTTTTTAACCACTACCCCCCCTTTTTTAACCACTACCCTAAAAACTGGTCACGAGTGAAGAAAAAACGGAAAAACGACAAAAAAGAAGAAGAATGATGTAAACAGCTTGCCATGTGATTATTTTTTGGTGCCCTTAGGGTGCGGCTTGATAGCATCTGTACCAATCTGAATGATAGCTCCCTCAGCAATGTTGCTGAAGTAGAAAACATTCGAAGGTGGTACCCTGCACCCCCGACTTGATCATGCTGTAGCGCTGCCAGAGAGTTTTGTAGCCGAGCTTCTTGATTTCTGCCAGATCATGCATGTACAGCAGAATATCACTTTCAGATGGCTGCCCCTTAATCTTTGCGAAGGACAGGAAGTCGGCATAGGTCTTTTCGTACAATTTGCGACTCTTGGACGGTAGAAGGTCAGCAATGATCGCTTTCACTTTCTTCGATTTCTCACTTGATGTTGAGCTGCTGTCAGACGAACTGCTGTCAGATGATGGTGTTGGCACTTTTCTCTTCCTTCCGGGCATGATTCTGTTCTTGGTCTCCCCTTTTTCTGTATATCCTGGGTATTTTTTACCTTCATTCCGTTAAAAACACTCGTAACTCTGTTTTCTTCACTACCCCACTTTTTCCGGGTCGTTTGGAGTGACTCATTTGGGACACCAGTGAAATAAAAATATCTTATCACCCATTAATGGCGAAAATTTTCACTCGAGAACCCAATTTTTTGGCACTCGACCCTCCGGGTCTCGTGCCAAAAAATTGGGTTCTCGAGTGAAAATTTTCGCCATTATTAACAGGTAATAAATAGCTATTTTTGTTTCCGATAAATATTTTTTTTGTTTCCGATAAATATTTTTTGTTTCCGATAAATATTCTTCTGTTTCCGATAAGTATTGATCACTTTGACAGTAGGTTCACCTACTTCGTCCCGTGGACGACCGCGACGAAGCCAAATACGATCGTTTTTCTATCTAGTTTCGGGTCGAAAGCCTCCCCAGCAAAGGCTGTTCAATTTTCAACACCAGATACGCAAACCTTTTCGAATGCAGCACACGGGTATCCATCAAGTGACATCTAACTATCTGGTTGCATTGAGCAGTATCCGGATCTGAAAGCTGAAGACTTTGTACCACTTCACCGCGACAAAGGTCACGAACCGGGTTCGGCTTACACTGCAGTTGCAGTAAAACTGCGTCTTGCGCACGAGCGCGGAAATCCGCCACCCACCATTCGGCTAGATATTGCAAGAACACAACTGCAAAGCTTACTACAAACGGATAGTGTTACAAAGGCGAACGAATCATGCGAGAACCTACGTAGGGGCCCCTCAACAGCTTTCAGAACGGCAAGTCAAGAAAAGGATAAGTTTGCACATTCTACTTCCGTCTGATCTGCATGTTCCCCAGTTCTACCCTTCGTTGATCTGTTGTGTGTATTCGCAACGACTTCATCCGGGTCCTATGCGGCCCCAATACGACAAAACTGCATGCGGTCCTGACCAGGTAACATCCTCCTACCTGAAAATGTCTAACCACGACTACGGATTTGGTGCCATCGAGGCAGCCATGGAGTGTAAGTATGCCAACGGGGCTTAGTAGTATCGGGGCTGCCGTGCATACTAGTTCCCGTAAAATATTTGTTTCCCTTGACTTGTGCCATGTCGGACGGTAGGATTTTCCGCGTCAGCCTCATTTCAATCCTGGAGACAAAAGCACTCACACAATAAAGACTAGCTCATTTCACGGGCCAAAACTGCCTTTGTTGCAGAAATCAGCAACACAGGCAAGCGATGACAGAACAGCGCACACGAAGACGACCGGCTCTGAAGAGACCCGCGCCGCAAGCTGCGCGAGCAGAGGGTGCCAAGCAAACCAGGAAGGAAGGCGAGGAGATTCAGATGGCACAGCAGGACGCCCGCGAGGGATCACCGAGGTCGAAAGACAGAAAAGGGAAAGCAGGCGTGGCCGGCTTGAAAAGCTGCAAGCGCGGAGAAGGCACAGGTACAGAGCAGTCCACATGCAGACGAGCAGTGAAGCGGCCCACATCACAGAGGTCTATCACACTGGCTCCGGATTACTTAGGGTCCTCGCAAAATCCAATGAAATTGCTTGCCCAATGGGACTCCCCTTGGGCACATTTCGCACGGGGGATTAGTCCCCAGGAACCCGTATCAAAAATGTTTATCGGAAACAAAAAATATTTATCGGAAACAAAAAAATATTTATCGGAAACAAAAAATATTTATCGGAAACAAAAAAATATTTATCGGAAACAAAAAAATATTTATCGGAAACAGAAAAATATTTATCGGAAACAAAAAATATTTATCGGAAACAAAAAAAATATTTATCGGAAACAAAAAAAAATTCTTATCGGAAACAAAAAATATTTATCGGAAACAAAAAAATATTTATCGGAAACGTTCCGATAAATATTTTCCCCACTTTAGTGCTTCCGATATGGTTTTGTCTCACAACTCTAACTCTAGGGACTGCCTTGTGTCCATTTCGACGGAGGCTAGAGGGGGAGAAAACAATACAACTACAAAGTGGGTCTCTTTTGTTGAACGCATGCGCCCGCCACTAAACCCGTGTTTCGTGTGGGCTACAGCACATTGCCTCAGAATTTCACAACGGGGCAGTCACCACAAAGCAGGTGCTCATACAACAAAATACTCGACGTAGCTGCTTCGACTCCGAATGGAAGGGGGGAAATATAGAGGTAAGGGGCAAATACAATACAAACACAATCTGATTTGTTCTTCGCTTACACCACCGTGTGTTGTTTTCTCACTCAGGACTTTTTGACCTGTTGTGTTTGTGTGATTTGTCGTGTAGGGGTAGACCCGCATGACCTCACGTCCGTTCAACACGTGGTTCGGTAGTTACAGCACTTGGGATCCCTTCTGTTCTTTGTCGGGCAGCATCGTCGAGCATTTCCTTTCAAGCTGGCGCCAGTGATTTATATATGGGTCTGGGGCTCGGGGCCACCCCGAGCGCGAAAAAAAAAAAATTGCCTTAATTTTGGGCTGGGGGTTGGGGTAGGGCCGGGTCAATACCAACCGGGATCAGCGGGGGTGAGGGACGAAGCCATGGCGAAGTCATGGCGAAAGCCATGGCGAAGCCATGGGGGCAGGAAGAGTAAAACGGAGGCGGGGAAAGAGGAGGCAGGAGGGCCAGGGGCGGAGGGCCAAAGGGGGTGGTGGGAGGCGAGACGTTGACTACCAAGTCTAATTAAATTTGGGATCGGAAATTGAACGTTGACTACCAATTCTAATTAAATTTGGGATCGGAAATTGGACGTTGACTACCAAGTCTAATTAAATTTGGGATCGGAAATTGAACGTTGACTACCAATTCTAATTAAATTTGGATTCAAAATTGAACGTTGACTACCAATTCTAATTAAATTTGAGATCGGAAATTGGATTATGAGCCAATTCACCTACCCCCTGATCGAGTGTAATCGAGCGTAATCGAGTGTAATCGAGTGTAATCGAGTGTAATCGAGCGTAATAGAGTGTAGTAGAGTGTAGTAGAGCGTTGTAGAGTGTGATCGAGATTGACACTAGTATTTTGGGTTCGACCACTGGTGGACCCCTGACTGGCCCATGGGCGACCATGTTGACCACTGTCTGGCCCAAGACGTGCCAAGCATAAGCATACGAGGGACGGAAACCGCAGGCAAGTGGGCGATGTGCATATGAGACCGGAAGCTCTCGAGATGAAGATGTTCTAAATCATGGCAGCAAGCACGGGGACTGCAGGCGGGTTGGTGGCGAAAAGGGACAGAAAGATCTTCGAGCGACTGTGAGCAGCCTAGCAAGACGGGATGATGAATGATGAAGAAGCGCTAAGTGATCGCAAAGGTCCTTGTCTGGCGACCGACCTTCCTTGAAAGGAAGGTCGGTAGCCAGACATTTTTGTCAGCAAGGTGCAGGCGATGCACGGGCTCCATGATGACCTCGTCAACGGCCCACACAGGCGTACACTCACTAGCCGTCGTGAAGAGGCCTCTGTCTGTAACCATCTTTTTCATCCTT